>BRDA01005845.1:144743-163408 GCA_036984385.1 Crenuchus spilurus | reverse complement strand
CTCAGGGGAGACTGAGACCACCAGCCGGCACGGCGCCGACATGCTGAAACCGGACCCCCGCGACACCTTCTTCAAGAGTGAGCATCAGTCTGAGTCTTATCACTTGTACTGTAACAAACTTATACTGTGTTAGTCCTGCTGAGCGTGCTGTATAATTGGACACAGTATCTGTCTCTATCTCTCTCTCTCTCTCTCTCTCTCTCACTCTCTCTCTCTCTCTCTCTCTCTCTCTCTATCTCTCTCTCTCTCTCTCTCTCTCTCTCTCTCTCTCTCTCTCTCTCTCTCTCTCTCTCTCTATCTATCTATATATATATATATATATATATATATAATATCCTTTTTTCTTTGTCTCTCTGTCTTCTCTGGCTCTTCTCTTCCTACTTTCTGCCTCTGTATCTCTGCAGCACCCATGATTGACCCCTCTAGGCTGGAGAATGTGCTGCCTTCTTGTCTGTACTCACCCACATATGTGGTTAAAGACTTTCCCATCGCTCGCTACCAGGGCCTGCAGTTTGTAAGTCTCAAATGTTTATACACACATACTTTTTTGTACTTTGCCAGAATGTATGGCCATACATATGCTCTGTTTGTACACCACTGGTCATTAAAATGACATCATCAGGAAAGTTTATGATACATGCTGGAACTTGCTCAAGCTTGCAGAACACATTAATCAGAAGCTGGTGTATCCAACATGACCTGGTAGGGAGAGAATGAGATGCTGGATGCAGGTTTGTGGAATACGTTGCCTCATTTGGTTGACCGTCATCATGTGATGATGTCCCAGACATGTTCGATGGAAGACAAATTGTGCCACGTGTGATTGTCCTGTTAAAATGCGAACCTCGGTGGTGCTGCAAAACGCATGTCTGCATGAGCCTTTTGCCACTGTGACTCCACATGTCATGGCATAATTAAGCATTTTTATGATGTATTTTATCTGTATTGCACTTTTTTATGATGATTAAGAAACAGTTCAGGATTCTGATGTTGCACCTGTTGCAGTGTGCTCTCATTACCACAAAAGCAGCTTTTGAACAACACTGAGCAATACTGCCCCCTTTTGGTTAGTTTATTTCAGTGCAAGATATGCACACAACCACATGGTTACCGTGGAATATGTTTCAAATATCCCATTACAGAGAACAGATTAGATTATTAAAACTGCATAAACTGAAGTAAAGAGGCACATTATTCATATTTTCTTGCTATTTAATTTATCTGCTTTCTGTATGTAAATAAAATGATGGGTCTGAATAAACAAGCTTGCGTATTGAAAAAGAGTTTTACTTATTTTTTTTTCATTGTTTGTCATTAATATTGTATTAAAGGGAAGTATATTTTTGCTAGATTTTAATGTTATTTTTACAGCCATTACTTGTGCAGTAATTACAGCCATACATCTTCTGTAACTGGATTATTGTCTGCTTTCTCTAACCGTAATGTTTATTATTTTGCTTTTATATATGATTTCCATTAATAACGAACCTTGTTGTGATTTTATGAATGTAATTATTTACATCCTCCAGTAAAAACATTGCGATTCAAATATTTGCTTTCTTCTCAGGTCTACTTATCCTTTGTGTACCCTAATGACTTCACCCGGCTCACCCACATGGAGCGAGAGAATAAATGTTTCTATCGAGAGTCGCCCATTTATCTAGAGAAGTATGTTCACAAACACACATTTCAAACATACACAATTCTCAACAATAATTCTGGAAATGTGTTGCTTTGAAAAATAGTCAAGATGCTGGAATGTTGACCTTTCTGGAGTTGTACTTCATAGATTTACCGGGAAACCAAATCAGTGTCCTGTGAAGTCATTAATCTCCGATGGAGTGACGGTTAACTGTGTGAATTCAGTTTTGTCAGTGGCATGCCTGTATTTTATTTATTTCTTATAACTATATTTTCCAGGTTTGGCTTCTACAAATACATGAAAATGGATGAGGAGGAGGATGACAGGCCATTCTTCTTCCCCAACCCTGATGGTGGGTGCCTGTGTGTGTATGTGTATGTGTGTGTGTTTATATTGGATGTGACTCAGCTCAGTGATCCAAAGCCAAAATGAGCTTTATTAGAGCAGTATTTACACTAGGTGTTTCATTAGACTATGGCACATTCATATGGGCATCAAGTCCCTGTACTGGAGCCAGGAATCGAATGGCTTAGATTGATTTAATTTCCAAACAGAGGACAGCCATATTGCCTGGAAGGACAATTTGAGGTCCTTTGCGGAAGACTGCCAATTGGAAAGACATTCCCACCTCTGTGGGCCATTAACACACCACAGAAACAGTGGGCTTCAGAATTCATTAAGCTGTTTCTGTTGGTTGTTTTATTACAGATTTTCTTGAAGAGGAGGAGGGGGTGGATCCGGAGGATGAGGTGGAAATCGTTGGCACTCCTTCGTCAAAGAGGACCATTCGCCCCAGCCCGTCCAGTCAAACCTCCAGCCCTTACCACAGGACAGCTTCTGTATCTACTGGGAAGGAGGAGGAGGTGGAGCAAAAAAAACCCTTACTGAGAAGAGAACAAAGACACTTTTTCCCCAGGGAAGAGCCAGTGGATGGGGACCGGAGGAAAGAGGCGGGACTAGGGGATCCTGATGGACAGCCTGAGGAGGAAGAGCTAGACTCTCAGAATGAGAATGTGGTACGTGGTCGCTCTCTTTCTTGGATGCGAAAAGATCTGGAAGAAGCGAGGAGGAAAGTTCACTCTGAGGATCGAGCTCCAAAACTCAGCAGGTCTGCCCTTCTCTTCCCTCAGAAATCGTCCCTTGTTGCTTTAACCAGTCGAGCAAAGCAGATCCTGACCAATTCTGCCCATGCTGGACGTTCTGCCCATGATCATGGACGTAACGATAATCACGCCCACAGCAACACCCACAAAGGCAACAGCAAGGACCATAAGAAAGAGGACAATAAGATCTACATCACCAGGCCCCGTTCAGGCAAAGAGAAGAAAGGCCCTCTCTCTCGCCAACCACGAGAGGTGTTCCCGGGGGTGTTTCTCTATCAGAATGGTAAGACCACCAAACTGGTCAACCTGAGCTCCAAGCCCAAGTCTAGTAAAGGAGTTCTGGGTACATCACACCTCTTAGCTAGGCCTCCTCTTCGGGAAAACAGGGTTTTCCCTGTGAGAGCAAACTCCAGCAGACAGGGGGCAGTTCATCAAGCTTCCAGCAGAGCGGCGCTTCTCAGTCACAATGAAAAGAGCAAATGGGTGACTCGAGATGACACCCGTCCTCCTAGAGGGAGCACAACTGCTGGACAGCCTCCTGTCCCTACACCTCCCTCCTATAACTCATCAGAGAATGCTTTGCCCACTGAGCCTCCGCGGGTCACCTCCTACCTCCGCACTTCTGAAATCACAGAATCCCAGCCTCAGCAGGGGGATGCAGAGCCTGAGCAGGAGGAGGAGGAGGGAGGTCTATCAGAATACAGCTATGAGGAGGTGGAACCCCGTCCTGGCTGGGCAGAGGAGGCAATCAACTGGCAGAGGACGTTTTCAGTCAACAGTATGGACTTTGAGACGCTGCGATCAGACTGGAATGACCTGAGGTGTAACGTCTCGGGCAACCTACAGCTGCCTGAGAGCGAGGTGGTGGACGTGCTAGCTCAGTACATGGAGAAACTCAATGAGCGCAATGGAGGGTGAGAGAAGAGTGTGTATTTGTCTGTATGTGGCCATCATTTGAAACAGAAATTTGACGTACTATGTCTATGCACTAGTCACTCCACAGTCTTTAAGTCCACGAAAGCTACAAAAAAGCTATGTTTTATTTACACACAGAATTACTGACAAAGACAGTGACACAGAGGGCAGACTTTATAGGGACTGATTAGACAAACAAGGCAATTGGGGTGTGGATTAAACAAGACAAGTGTAACCAATGAGCTTGACGTGACTGGGGGCGTGGACGTGAACATGACCTGAAAGAGAACAAAGATGCACATGGACCGAGGCACAGACAAGCAAAGGGGCGTGGCCCGAGACAAAGCATTGGCAGGAAGGTCACATATGTAAACACTATTCTAATTCAAATAACATCAAGTTCCCAGTGCATACATTTACAAATATCTGCATATTCTGTTTATAGCAGGTTAGCCCCACCCATTCACACTTCAGCTCTGAATGTACAATACACTAAATAAATCAACCAATCAGAATATGAATCATAAATGGTGTAGCAAGCATCACCTATAACATTCTAAATATCTTATCATGCTTTAGTATTTATAAGTATTTATAAACTTTATATTTTTTATATTTACTTTATTTTAGGAAATGTTAGTATTAGTACATTTTAAATATTAGTAAATTTGACTAATTTACAAATATTTTTGAATATATATTTAGTTATAAAATAATTTAAAAAAAATAAATTTAATATCTAAATTTTTCAAATAAAAAATTTAAGTGCAAGGAACCTTTGTCAACAAAGACAGTGAAGGCTATTTCCATGTAATATATAAGACTCCGAGTGCATTACTATTAATATGCGGTCACCACGATTTTACAGGGGCACCACGCGTCTTCATGGGGCACCACACGTCTTCATGGGGCACCATGCATCCCATTCGTCTGCACCTTTCCACCCCTAGCACTGTTACTGTGCAAACCAATGAACCTTTTTGAAAAATGCATTTAGCTAAAATACTTGTCAGTAAATTGTGTTCTGTTGATTGTTGTCAGTTTTATTTCCTAATTCCCAGAGACATTATTTTTGAAATATCTTTGAAATATATTTTAATCGCTGCTTGCTTCCAAGCTTGTAGTGTATGTGGAATGATGTGTGTATGGTGTGTGAAGTGAGGATGGGAAGCCACGTATATGTGCTCATATGAAGACTGAATAAACTGGCACAAATGCTGGCAGTTCTACTTCTTCCTTTTAATCATGCACTTGGTTCTTGTTTTCTGTCTGCAGTATCTACACTCTGCTGCGGATCATAAATGTGGAGAAGAGGAGGGACTCAGCACGAGGGAATCGTTATCTGATTGAGTTAGAGCTGATGGAGCGGGGGCGGAATGTGGTGCGTCTGTCTGAGTACGTCTACCTCTTACTGCACCGCGGCCGGCTGGAGGACAGCCTGGAGACCAGCGATGGAGTGACGGCCTCACCTCCCTCAGCACCACAAACACCCCCCGCCCCATCATCCACTCAGCCCCGTGGCACCCCACAGTGGAGCACCGTCTATGCCAAGCCTCTGCTCTGCCAGCCGGTCATGCTGCAGTGGAAACGCGATGTCATGGTTCACTTTGTGATACCAGGTGAGTTCTACAGGACATATTTGTGAGAGGCAAAAGTATGTGAACCTTTGCTTTCAGTATCTGGTGTGACCCCCCATTTGCAGCAATAACTGCAGCTAACACTTCTGGTAACTGTTCTTTAAACATTCTTTGGTAGAACGACTTGTGTGTTTAGGGTCGTTGTCTTGCTGCTGACCCACCTTCTCTTGAGATTCAGTTCATGGACAGATGTCCTGACATTTTCTTTGGAATTCTCTGATGTAATTCACAATTCATTGTTTCTTCAATGATGGAAAGCCGTCCTGGCCCAGATACAGCAAAACAGGCCCAAACCTGATACTACCACCACCATGTTTCACAGATGTGATAAAGTTCTTATGCTGGAATTTTCCTTTCTCCAAACATAACACTTTTCATTTAAACCAAAAAGTATTTTGGTCTCATCCGTCCACAAAACATTCTTCCAGTAGCCTTCTGGCTATGTATGAGATTAAAAGGCACAGTGACACAGTAGAGCCATCATGAAGCTCAGGATGTAAAAGAAATGTAAGTTTATTGACATTCTTGTTAATAAATAACTCCGAAACATTCTAAAGAAACTTAATTATACTCCAGTTGCATAAGCACACTGTAAACATAACAATTAATGTTCTAATAAGTGTTCTAACCCTTCTGTAACAGTTAAACATGTCAAACTCTTTAACTGAGCTGATTCGCTATTTAGGAACAAGCTGCGGAAAGACTGACTGATACATCAAATAAACCCCAGGTGATTGTTTTTGAAAGACGTGTTCTTCACTTGAGCACTGACATGTATTAGATGTTGTTGGGTTTCCTCCATTCTGTTCAGGAGAGGCCAATTTGCTACTGTTTATAAGAGGCGGAGATTCCATGCAGAACTGGCCATTGATAGTTGTCCAGACTTCAAAATCAAAGAGACTATGAAATCAGTCACACTACCAATGTCTCAACACGCTTTTGGATGCTCATCAAACAGCTTAGCGATCCTCCCTGAAATGTATATTTATGAGGGAGAGAAATGCGTTTTGCTATTTTTCAGTGGTTTATAAGCTGCACTTTGAGTCACACATAGGGACGTGACTTGCCTGCAGCTGAAAGACTTGGCTCACAAGGCTGAGTACCTCTGGGGCTCCGTCAGTTTTTGTGTAATCAAGAATTAACTCAGGAAAACATTTTATGACACCCAATCAGTAACAAAATGAACCATTTTAGTGTAGTGTATATAATAAGAGTCTTATGTAATCAGATTTCTCAGTGTTATAGCACTGGTCTAGATTATTGCCTTATATTTTCCATGCCTCGTTTCCTTACCGCTGCCATTAACTCTTTATAAACTATGTCCAAATGTTTGTGGGATACTTTAAGTTGCACTCATTGCTGACACAGATGTACAAAAAGCTTATCTAGTCCCTGTAGAGCCAATATATTGTATGCACTGCCAATAGAAAGGACTATCTGGAGCAGATAAATATGAACTTACTGGTTCAGCTTTGTGTTCTCTGGAATGATGGTGCTCTATCCACTACTTTTGGGATGAGTTGGGGAGTTCAGGATGAGGTGGTGGTGATCGTCCAACATCCCGACCTCACTAAAGCTCTTGTCGCTGAATGCAATCAGATCCTCACAGCAATAGTACACTTTTTCACAGTACCTTATGTTTCCTGTGAAAGTTTTTGCACCCACTCTTGTCTTTGCAGTAAAGAATCAGGCTCGCTGGGTCCAGCAGTTCATCAGTGACATGGAGCTCCTGCACAGGGAGACCAAAGACGACAACTTCAACATCATCATTGTGGACTTCCAGAGTGACGACATGGACATAGAGCAGGCTTTGAGAGAGAGCTCTATACCCAGGTACACACACACAAACACACACAGTAAATCTGCCAGTGTTAAATCAACACTATTAGAGTTAAATTAACACTGAGAGTGTTACATTTTGACACCCTCACTGAGAGTGTTACATTTTGACACCCTCAGTGTTAATTTAACTCTAATAGTGTTGATTTAACACTGGCAGATTTACTGTGCACACACACACACACATTGTTTAATACTTCTATTTGTGGGGACATTCCATTAACCTGTGTATTACTATAGCTGAGTAATCTTACACATAAACCTAAACCTAACCTCAGGAACCAGAAGGTGGTATTTCTGCTCTATTATTTTGTCCAAAAATATGTATTTGGTGATATAAACAGCATGATTCTTTGTGGGGACCAGCAACATGTCCCCATTTCTACACTAGATTTTTTTCAGATATTCTTAACATTATTAAGACTAAAAATTTACTTTTTTTTTGTTTTTTTACATTTTTTATTATTACTTTTTGATTTATCTGCCACCGTCTTGTCTGCTGTGTTGCGCTCTGCAGGTACGATTATCTCAGGAGGGAGGGCAATTTTGAACGTTCTGCTGGGCTGCAAATAGGAGTGGATACAATTGAGGTAACAAAACACTATTGAGCGCTACTAAAGTACAATACAAATGCTGTTTGATACATACAGAGACAGGACTCAGCCAATTACATACAAATAAAGTTTCTGGAAATGATTTTACCTAGATCACTGACATGCAATAATCATAATCTGTGGTAATAACAAAATCCAGCTGTGAAAAAATGTCTTCAATAGCTATAAAATGGTAAAAAAGTGAACTAGTAAATGTTAATACCTCAAATGTCTAAGGGGGATGCACAAGAACTTGTACATAAATAACAGACAATGCCAGACCAATAAATAATAAGTCAGACATCTAGCCATCAGTTAAATACAGTCTAGTAACATAAAAGGGAAAATGCTATCTAGTTATCTACTGTTAGATGTAATAAGGGTAATGGCTTCAGGGCTGGGCATGTTGTACAGTATGTCAAATTCACATAAGAACTAAATACATCTCATTAAACCTAAAATTATAGAAACAAAAATGCGCCAAATTACCTGCTCCAAAAAAGTGAATGTGTGTGTGTGTGTCTGTGTGTGTTTCAGGACAGTCACAGTATTGTGTTCCTCTGTGATCTGCACATTCACTTTCCTCTGAATATCCTGGAGAGCATCAGGAAGCACTGTGTGGAGGGCAGACTTGCCTTCGCTCCCATCGTCATGAGACTGGGTTGTGGGAGCTCCCCTCACGAGCCAGATGGTAGCACACATACACATTAATCTCCAGCATGTAAACCAATTAAGGTCTTTGTTTTGAATTCTTGATGGCACTTTAAAGTAGTAGTTATCTCAAAAATCATTTACCCAACTTCCCACTTAGCAGTCGATCAGTCAATACATGTTTGGAGTCTAAATGTTTGCTTCTTTAATTTCCTAGTGCATCTCAAAAAACTAGAACATTGTGGAAAAAATGATCGAAATGTTATTTGAAAATTATTTTATTTTCTTGAATGTCATTTTTTATTTTAATGTTAATCATTATGACTTATAGCTCATGAAGTCCAGAATCTCAAATTATTAGAAAATGTCATTATTGAGTTTGAGTAAATTGAGTAACTTCAAACAGTATCAACATTACTACAAAAAGGCAAGAAATATGTCACTTTATGTGTATTCAATATAAAATATAACAGTTCACCCTTTTTCACAATATTCTAATTTTTGGATTTTTTTTTTCTCATTTTAATTGAACTGGAGCTGCAGTGCTACTGATGCTAACAAACTAGAATGCAGTAGTCACCCAAAATATAATCTAATACAGTGGTAACCCTACTTATGAGTTTAATCCGTGCAGGAGCTGAGCTCGTTAGCTGGTTTGCTCGTTAGCTGGATGCATTTTCCCCATAAGAATACATGTAAAACTGATTAATCCATGTCAGCCGGCCAATATACAGTATACTTTAATATGCTAAATAATGTGTTTATATGGGTTTTTAAAACATAAACGTGACGACGATGACGCTCGTGTAGGCTGGCCGCTAATGAGAGGGAGACCGACGGTGCTCGTGTAGGCTGGCGGCTGCATGGTTACACTTATCATATGAAAAGTAAAAGTAAAATGTATCTAACTTTCTTGTTCACTACCTTTTGCTACCTTAGCGTCACTTTCACTAGCACTTTCACTTTCGGTCAAAGGTATTCACTGACCTCTTCTATGGTAGCATCTAGCAGCGCCCCTAGCGGTTGGCATATTTGAAGAAATTTACGCTACTCGTTAGCTGGAATTTTAGTCGTTACCTGGCACAAAAATATTCCGAGATCTCGACTCGTTACCTGGAATACTCGTTAGTAGGGATGCTCATAAGTAGGGTTACCACTGTACCTGTTTGGTTTTTGATGAATCAAGAAGAAAATCTCACACAACATGTCATGTTTTTACTGAATTTCTTTATTTGAATTTTATTTGAATTAACTCTAATGATATGTGGTGTGGGCAACACGGTGGCTTGGTGGTTAGCATGTTTGCCTCTCAGCACTGAGGTCTTGGGTTCAAGTCCCCATCTGGGTGGAGTTTCCATGTTCTCCTCGTGTCTGTGTGGGTGTTTTCCTCCCACAGTCCAAAAACATGGAGGTCAGGTGAATTGGGTACTCTAAAATTGTCCATGTGTGTGCACCCAGCGATGGATTAGCGCCCTGTCCTGGGCTTAGTTGAATAGTGTAATGCCCTGCCTGGTGCCCAGTGAGGGGGTAGGGGACTAACCGCGACCCTGATAAGGGTTAAGCGGGTGTGATAATTGATGGACATGTGGTGTCTTACAAGCACAAACACGCATAATGCCAAGATAAATCTTTTAAAACAACATCCTTAGGTCCTGTGTGCACACATAACCTTGGCTCACAGTCAGTACATATACTCATAGCCATTGTTCAAGTTTTACATGCTTTATTTTTAATTCCACATGTCTTGGGATCATTTAAATACACTTAACTGCGTCTTCGCTTGATTTACCATAGTATTACTTGTACTTGTGCTTTACAGAAGTGTATAAAGTGTGGATTTTATGAACAGTGCTCCACTGTAATGAGGTTTTGGCCTCTGAGGGACGTTCCTTGTTGAAATGAATAGATGTAGCCAATAGCAGAGTAATTCTGCATGAAACTCCAGCTGCACTTTGCGTGGCCTGGTGACAAGGCTCTGCTAATATAAGACCACACATGCAAATGTGGGGTAATTACTTATCATCAGTGACTTTAAATCAGCCTGTGAGACTCATTCATGAGCCACTCATGCAGAGCACAATGACTGATGTTAAAGGTTTCTGTGATGTTCTTTCTCATTTTTAGCTTTATCATGGATCAGAAGCTACTGTTTGACTGGTTTTCTGTGTGTTTCTGTTCAGGTTACTGGGAGGTAAATGGCTTCGGCCTCTTTGGAATCTATAAGACAGACTTTGACAAGATCGGCGGTATGAACACAGAGGAGTTTAAAGACCGGTGGGGAGGAGAAGACTGGGAGCTGCTGGACCGGTGAATAACAGTCACATGCATTCTGAGTAGACATCATAGAACAATTTAAAGCACTCATTAGATGTGGCCCCTGTAACTTACTACATCACCAGTCAAAAGTTTGGGCTCCCTCAGATTTTTTCATGCTAAAACATCCCTTTATTCAGAAGGAAAATCTTTTTTTCCAGCCATTTGGAGACAAATTCACAAACGCTGATACTCTGTCTTTTATGGTAGAAAGGTGAGGTAGGACAGCTTTTTAGCTCAGTTTGGTGTCTCCCACCATTTGTTGATGGTATTGTGGATTTGATCATAGTCTCAAACGGAGAGGAAAAAAAAATCTTCTGAAATCAAAGTTTGTGTTCTCATGGAAAATATTCCATTTAATGGGTGACCCCAAACTTTTGAGCAGTAGTGTATATAACAGCAGTATAGGCTGAAGTGATGAATCTGGACTAATAATCATAATGTCAGAACCAGGAAGTGTGAAGGAGATGGATGCAGCGGGTGGCAAAACTTTATTTAACATAATTTTTGGTTAAATAAATAAAATTTATTATTTCAACAAATTAAATTGTTTAAATCAAAACTCTGACTAAACTAAGACAATACACTTGACCATGAGGACGAACATGACTGGGTTCATGAAGACATTACATGTTGACAATACAAAGAGAGACTGTGAGACACAAGGAAACATTAAAACCAAATGTAATCAGGGCTGATTGATGTTATGAGGGACCAGGGCTGTGCAATGACAAGGGGGCGGAGACAACAGAATGTAAACAAAGAGCATATGGACACAAGACTGAGACAAGGCTGTGAGAGGAAGGTCTTACACATAATTAGAATCAAAATAACACAAGAGGGTACATGACACAAACCAAACCCATAAATACTCTACACAGTAAATCTGTCAGTGTTAAATCAACACTATTAGAGTTAAATTAACACTGAGGGTGTCAAAATGTAACACTCTCAGTGTTAATTTAATTCTAATAGTGTTGATTTAACACTGACAGATTTACTGTGTATGTAGTTTTGTTCCCAGTACTACAGTATTTTTGATTATTCATATTTTCGGTTATCAGAAAGTCAAATATTTATTTCCCTTAAATCAGTATTCATTGATATTGTATTCATATCAGTTGATCACTACAATCACATACTTTTATCCAGTGCAAAGCAGACTGTCTTTCCTGGATCTTATCCACATAACTGACCTCCTTTTCTCTCTCTTTATCTTTTAGAGTGCTGCAGAATGGTCTGGAGGTGGAGAGGTTGAGACTGCGGAACTTCTTCCACTACTACCACTCCAAAAGAGGCATGTGGAACTCACAGACAAAAAAGAGTCCAAAGGGCTAGAGCTCAGCCTATGTGGAAAAAGAGAGAGACTTCAGATATATGGGCTGTGTCCACCGGCCATGTGCCTCCGTGTCTCTCAAGACTCTTATGAACCGTGCAGGAGGGACACGTCGCTGGCATTTGTGTTCACACTTCAGCCCAAGCCAACAGCATTCACAGGAGAAAAAAGACTCTTCTTCTTTTCCCTATTATCTGTGTGTGTGTGTGTGTGTGTGTGTGTGAGAGAGAGAGAGAGAGAGAGAGAGAGATTCTCTGTTTGTTAGGAGATGTTTTCTTTTTTTTATACTTGAGATAACCAAGCCTGGAGATTTATACTGAAATAGGAAATGTGGCTAAAGTGGGATGCAGTGACAGTTCCATTCGTGGCAGGGCACCAGAACACTGAAAAGAACATAATGCATTGAATTGACTTCGGTCTGAAGTTTTCACATTAATATGTTACATCAACGATTTGATTTACTTTTAGTAACAATATTGATGTGATATAATTGATCCGTCTGAAATGTGCAAAAATTCAATGCATTTTTTTTTTCCAGTGCTGAGTTTAAAGATGTCAAATGGGAATTTTAAAAGGGAGAAATGATTATAATGTGTGCCTCTTAATGATGTAAAAATATGAAGGTAACTGTAGACGCTTAGCTGTGTGGAAATGTCAGTGCGTAGGTGTGTCCTCAAGGTTTTTATTTTATTACATCACTGATTCCTGTTGAAGTGCAGGCGAGTCACTATATGAAGTATGTATTCCTTAATATATAAACTGTCCTAGTACTTGTTGTCTCCAGCAGAGGGCGACACTCAAATGCTGATCAAAATGCACTAGTGCTGTTGGTGGCAAACCTGCTTTCTCTCCTCTGAAAACACTGATCTGCCTGCTGTTTTTTCTGTAGAGATCCTGCTGATAGTTAAGCTGCTGACGCTCATGCTCCTGGACACAACTGGAAATGGAGGAATGTTTATCTTCTGTTTGTCTTTCTGGGTATTTGTTTTGTTGCACTTATTTCAGGTAACATGCTAGGGGTGAGCAATATGATTTCATAATATCAGTATCACAATGTTGCGATTTGATTGTCTAAGCACATTGTGGACGTGATCAGTACATCAACCTCAACCGCCCACTGCTTGATTCATTAAGAAGAGGTGTAGCAGAGGTTACAGTAGCATCGCTGTCTAAAGCCTTTCCCTGTTGTCAAGAGATGGCGTTTGAATAGTGATCTGAAAATAAACAATAGTATATATTGGCACTGTGGGAACAAAAGCTTCACTGTGTCTGAAAGAGCTCTGGAAAAAATTAAGAAACCACTGCAAATAACCAGTTTCTCTTGTTTTACTTTGTTTACATTTGTCTTTGAATAAAAATATTTTTTAAACTACTGACATTTCTCCCAAATTCCAAATAAAAATATTGTAATTTACAGCATTTATTTGCAGAAAATGAACAACTGGGTAAAAGAACAAAAAATATGCAGTGATTTAAACCTTGAATAATGCAAAGAAAACATTATGGGGCTTATATTTTGGCAGCAGCTGTAGCCTGGTGGTTAGGGATCTGGTCTTGTGACCGGAAGGTTATCAGTATGATGCTCGCTGCCTACCACTTCAGGCACATTCTTACAGCCTAGTGTGTTCACTAGTGTGTGTTTCACTGCACGGATGGGTTAAATACGGAGGTCAAATTTTGTTATGTGCAATCACATTGGCAAAAAAGAAATGAAAGTATATTTATTTTTTATTTATATTTTTTATTCATATTTTTTATTAATATTTTTTATCAATATTTTATTTATTCATTTTTAAACTTCACACTACTAATATTCATAGACTTAATTTAAAAATCAGTATTTGGTGGAATAACCCTGAATGTGCATGCCCTCCTCGCATATTGTTGGGTGACGTTATGCCACTCCTGGCACAGCTTGTCTTGACTGTCTTTATTTTGATCACATTCCAGAGGTTATCAGTGGGGTTCTGGTCTGAATATTGGGTTGGACATTTGAAGTGGTCTCAAATTTTTCCAGAGCTTTTTGGATCTTGCCATTTTGTAGTGGTGCCATTGTCAGTGCACTCAAACAATCCCACAATGCATGCCAATAAGTAGTGTACAACTGATACCCCAGCAGATACTCATAATGCACTGTTGTTTGGTTCTCGCAGCTTCTCTGAGGAGGATTACAATGCCCAGCTAATCTATGATGGAGAGCTCTGTAGTGGATTGGTGGCATGAGGCTTGTAGTGTTTAAGTAACAGAATCTGTCGCACAGTAATAAGCAAACCTGCATGACACACAACATACAGTAAAGTATACATTGTTTACACTATGACAGGGACGAGTAATATAGACAATGTAGCTAAAATTACAGACCACACAAGACATCAATTGAATGTTTTTACATCATTTGATCAATCAAAATGCTCCAAAATGACTTTAATGACCTAAAAAAAGGTTTTTATTTCTTATCCTGAAAAGTTCCCGCTGGAGATGAAATGTTTTTTTTTTCATTTTTCAAATGTGCCATGACTGGTGCATTATCTGTCCATCTTATCAAACCTGAAGTACAAAAATGAAGTGCACTGTGTAAATTTGATGATATTTTTGCCATATTGCTGATCCCTATAACTTATAATGAGCATATGGAATACTGTGTCTCTTGTTTCTCGGATGCAATTGTTTCCATACATAGATTCCAAACTCTGTTCAGCCTGTTTTAAGTCTACGATTCATCCTGCATTCATCTGATTCATTACAGTGCTGCTCACTTTTTGTTTTTCACAGTTATATATAGATGGGGAGTTGGTAACAGGTCAGCACTATGAGACATTTTTAAGCTCTGTGATGTTCCAAGTGCTGGGATTAATCTTGCTTTAGTTTGTGTAGACTTCTGCAGTAGGACAAAGCTGCTGTCCCCTATGTGTGCCTTTCTGTTAGGGTGTTTGATGGATTGCCTATGGCAGGCTGGATTTCCATGTGTCGAGTAATTTATAACCAGAGCTTGTAGAAAGCCTCATATCTGTTGTACAGTCGAGATGGCAGGTCTTATCGCAGGAGATGGTGTCTGAGGTTTATAGGAAAATAGAGGCATCGTAGGAATTATCTGGCAGCTGTATCCAAAGAGGACACTGATGCAGTAGCTCCAGAGTTTCATAGCCTTTATTTTCAAAGCGAGCAGTATTTACACTGACTGGAATAGCTCAGGTGCTATTGATGTATGGGTCTAATCTGTGCTGTGCCGTTCTGTACAGTACAGCTTCATGGGACAAAAACTCAGTTTACACACTGCTGACTTTAATATTTATGATGTTTTTTGCCACAAATGTCTACAGCTTTCACCCCGATCTTAGACATTCAGAAATTTGAAATCCATCCAAACTCGGATTCGGCCCTGAATCTACCTGCAGTTTCCGAAAGCAGAGGAGGAGAACAAATGAGTATATGAATTTAAACAGGGATCTACATTCCAAAGTAATTTCTGTGAAATTGTTGTGTAGAAAAATTTAAGAATGTATTGTATTATTTTTTATTTTCAGCCTTTTTGGTTAATTTTTTTGAAAAATAAAGTTTTATGCTGAACTATCATGTCGACCCACACGATATTCTCATTTCTTATTAAACTGAAAGCATATTTAAATTCTACATTTCTGCGTAATTCAGTTATTGAGACAAAGGTATTGAGACTCACACGTTCTTTACAGTAGTGCTGATAAGAACCAGGGGTCACAGTGTCTACAATGTAGTTTTTTTTCAGGGTCGCCTTCATGCCAAGGCAGTATTACCTGTTATGATTACATATCCTACACTCTTATGAGTGAGATGGCTCTTCAAATGTTCTTTAGAATAGAAAATTATTCTGTATAGAACCATGAACACTCAAGAAGTTATAGGGTTCTTCAGATGGATGAGGAATATGCTGGTGATGGATCTAAATAGAAGCTTTTGAAAATGGCTCTTTACAGCATCAAAAAAGGTTCCTCTTATTACGAGCTTGACTTAATCTTTTTCAAAAGGTTCTATATAGACCCATTTTCTTTACAAAAGAACGTTTGAAGAACCATCTTTTTAAAGCATGTACACAGTAAATCTGCCAGTGTTAAATCAACACTATTAGAGTTAAATTAACACTGAGAGTGTTACATTTTGACACTCTCAGTGTTAATTTAACTCTAATAGTGTTGATTTAACACTGGCAGATTTACTGTGTACCTATGTGTAGCCACCACTGCCTTCAGCATGGTTTGATGAGGGTGTCATTTTGATAATATTGTGTTTGTACAACAACGTTCCATCATTTTCCGATTCTCTACTGTTGTAAACAACCTGGATTTCTCTAGAACAGCAGATTTCACATCAAATCACTCTTAATACCTTTTTTCCACACCTCAGTGATTTAATACATTTTAAAAATAAATACTTTTAAAAATATACTTTTACATTTTGCAACATTTTGAGAGTTTTAGTTAATTTAGAGTGATCTTGGGCAATTGGAGAAGTTTTGAACCAAAATACAACATATGTGCCATTTGGGTACATTATAGGACACTTGGAGACGCCTGTCCCATTCTTTAATAAATCTTCAATAAAATTCTAAAGGTTATAGGTAGCTTTCTAAAAAATTTTGGTTTGTGGACATGCAGTTAGTGCATCTGTATGAGCAGAATCACATTGATATCAACATGTATTGTGAAGATATAAAGATTTATGTTTAAAAAAAATGTAGGTGCTTATCTTTAAAAAAAAAAAAAAAAAAAAAAAAAAACTTTATTGTCTATAAGAGGTTATTTACAATTACAAAAAGTGAAAGCCAATGGGTCCACAAGCATGTACACAAGCATGTACAAGCAAGGGAACACAAGCATGTACTTTCATATGAGCCACTGAAATCCAGTGTGCACTTTGTTTTTCAAATAATATTCCAAATCAAACAGAGGTACCCTCAAAATAATCGAAAATCACATTATATGGCCACTGTTAAATGGGGTTGTTAATTTTAGAGAAACATTAGGTTTATGGTGGGGAAGGAGGGTAGCCCTTTAGGAGTAATTCATAACTGTGCTGTTCTGCTATTGCCCTTTAGGGGGCACTCAACTCAAACCCTCATCATGCATTAAGCAAAATCAGCAAGTTGCAAAAGTGTCTTACTTCTCTCTCTACAGGAAAAACTGAAGAATGTATTAAAGACAACCTTGAGCTTAGATCTCTGTAACTGGATACACCCCATTAGACTAGGATTACAATTACTGTACAATTTATATAATGATTTGGAAACTTATGCAAGACTAAGCGTGTTTTAATCAGAGTAATTAATCTCTGCTCTCTCTGAGGACCTTCTGGAGATGAAAAATGACTCCAGTCTTTCTTCTCAAGTAGTACAGACTTCATATTGACACTGTACATTAGTCACAGATCATTTGCCAATCTGGGCTAGGCTTAGTCTCTTTTAGAAATATCTTACTCTGTAGGGTATTAAAGCAGTCTAGAAGCACACGGGTACAAAATACTCTATAAAATAGCTTCTCATTTAAAGATTTGTTTGAATATTCACAATCTGCAATACCTAAAGCATTGTTTAGCCGCCCTGTGTAAGTGTAACCAGTATGTGTATGACACTGGGCATGTACACTAATCTGATGTATGTACACAAAATATAAACAGTTCCAGTGTTGCCACATTTGTATGAAAAAGTCACAATGACTTTGTCAGGCTCTATTTGTGCATGCTGGGAGGACACACCCCTGTCAGAGACAATGTGAGCTCTGATGGCTGCACTGACAAGTAGAAGGCGTAACCTTGACTGGCAGTTTGTTGAAAATGACAACACCCCAGCATTTCTCACACACATCCACATGTAGGCTTCTTCCTGGATCTGAGTCCCAAACGCAGAGTGAGTGAGTGCTGAGCAGAGTTTGAGTCAGACCTGTGTGTGACTGTGATCTCATCCTGTTACAGAGTTGATTCACCTCTTTCTTTTGGGAGATTCACAGCTATGTCACCACATGTGCTGGTGTCTAAGAATGTTATAAAAACACATCATGTAATGGCTGCACTGTCAGTTAACCCCACACCTCCATCTGTCCATCCATCCATCCATCCAACAATCCATCCATCAATCAATCAATCAGTCAGTCAGTCAGTCAGTCTGTCTGTCTATCAGGTGAATATAAAAGCAATTCCTTCAGCATTCCTGATTTCCAGCAGAATTTTAGGAACACTCTGAGACATTAGTGGCTGCAGTTCTGTGCAGTGCTCATCCTGTGTGTGTGTGTGTGTGTGTGTGTGTGTGTGTGTGTGTGTGTGTGTGTGTGTGTGTGTGTGATCTTGTATTTCTCCCTGATGGGGACTGAAAGTCCTCATAGTGATAGGAATACAGGTCAGATCTCACAATAAAAGTGACATTTTCATTCAAACATAAAAAAATCAGAAGGGCTGACCTTTGGTTGCTAAGGTTAAGTTTAGGTTTAGGTTTATTTTTACTCAGTATTTCAGTATTAGTATTTGTGAATGGAATGTCCTCACTAATATACAAACCGGATTCCAAAAAAGTTGGGACACTAAACAAATTGTGAATAAAAACTGAATGCAATGATGTGGAGATGGAAAATGTCAATATTTTATTGGTAATAGAACATAGATGACAGATCAAAA
>BRDA01005845.1:125951-139546 GCA_036984385.1 Crenuchus spilurus | reverse complement strand
CCAAGAAAGCTGCATCTAAGCAAGAGGTGCCTACTGTGAAGAATGTAAAATATAAAACATATTCTGGTTTGTTTACTTGTTTGTTTACTAAATAACTCCATATGTATTTCTTCATAGTTTGGATGACTTTAGTATTAATCTACAATGCAGAACATTTTTAAATCATGAAAAACCACCGAATGTCCGAAATGTGTCCAGACTTTTGACTGCTGCTGTATATATATTTATTTCTGTTCCTTGATGGCACTATATAGTAAGTGTGTAAGAACACTGATAAACATGAGTATCACTAATGCCAACATATCTTGACCTTGCTAACCCCTATGTTGAAGAAACGAAACATTTTATTTAGGAAGACTGGAGCCGTCCATATAGTTTGTCTCTAACCCTGTGCTTGATACGATCAGCTGTACAAAACTCTGTTTTTCACTTTGTATGCTTTATCTCTGAGGTGTTCCAAAATACTAGGCCAGACACTTGGCATGTGGGAAGCGTGAAAATGCACTTCAAAACACTATAGAAGGATCTAAACCTTCTAAAGAGACAGATCCTTGTCTTCCTCATGCAGCGCCGTGCATAAATCAGGAACAGGGCTTACAATATTGCTTTGTTTTTGCTTCTCGGTGAGGGTTCCCAGCCTGTTTCCTTTAACTTGGCAGCACCCTTGCCCCTCAAGGCCAAAGAAAAGGTTTGTCATGGACTGCAGCGTACCAGCTCTGAATTTGCCTCTCCCTGGGACTGAGCTGCTTTTTTGTACCCCCCTGTGAGCCCTATGCTGAGCCTGGGACGTCCACATGAAAAGCAGGCAGGAAACGTCTATTTTGGACCGTGCTGGAGTAAATACAGGAATGACTCGTAAACATAGCAGAGCAAACTCAAAGACTGACGGGCGGGTGTAGAGGATGTCCATGGAAGTGTCATAAGTTCACTCAGAGCATTAAATAGGTGACTATGGATGATGGTGAAGTGTTATACTGTGCATTATATAACAGTCTTGCTTAGCATTAATAATATAAAGCTGTAATAAAGCAAGTCTGCTCTTTGGCAGAAGACTGAGGTGAGCTTAGTTCTGGCTCATAAAAGAGTTGGGTGGAGCTGTTAGAAGATTCAAAGACCCAGTATTTCCAGTTCAACACATACTGGGGGAAAGTCCCATTAACAGGCTGTGGGAAACGATGCTCTTAGGCCTCTTCAGAGGAAAAAAAAATTGGTTAGACACTTTTGTTAGTAAAAAAAAGTCTAAAAAGTGTTTAGACTAAAAATGCAGGGTTCTTGTGGTCTGTAACATCAGTGAAAATGATAAAAATGATCATGAGAAATAATATCCAGGGAGGTTCAGGATTTGATTTATGCCTCTGTGCTTTCTAGTTCTCTGACAGGTCCAACATTGCAGCAATAAAGTTCTGTTTCTCCAGCTGAAATGTAGTCTGTTTCACAACAAGGATCTCTTGGGCTTGCTGTGTCTTGTTCATGTTGTGATCAGTGCTATAAACAGAGGCATTTGTGCCCTGCAGTTTGATGATGCAATTACTTAAAAAAAGTAGATCTTTTATTTGCTGGGATGGTAAAATCTTGCACTTTCACTACTTTATGCAAGTCAGTGTCCACAGAGGATTAACTTGTCCTTGTTGCACTGTTAACATGAACATTTAGATTAAATATCTGCTCTTAAACTCTAATCATAGATCCATTGAACTAACAGAACCACAGTTAGTAAACCCTACTTCCCTACTTCCCAGTTGTGTCAGGAAGCATATTTTAAACACGTTATTTTTCTTCTTTTGAATCAAACAAAGAGCAGAGATGTACCTGCCGTCTTCCTTTTGTGCATGTTCTGTGCTCTGACTCTGCTCAGTTCCTGATGATTAATACATGTCGAGACTGGAGAGGTTGTGGTCTGTTTGCTTTTATTCAGAATCCCTTTCGAAAGACCATAAAGCAACGTTTACACACCCGGCAATAAAAGACAATGACTGCCTCACTTACTGTTTATAAATCCAGCAATGAGAGTTAATAGCTTTACTGTAACATCGGTGTTTGTGCTGGTTTGGTGGATGAAGTCGATCATTTTCGTTTTACAGATAATAATGGAGATGAATGTAAAAAATCTGTGCATGTGTAACATTTCTCTTTCTTCATTTGCAGGCGTGCTGTCCCTTCCTGCCCATTTCAGTCCATACACAGAGGGTCAACAGGCCGGGGTGGACAGCAGAGAGGATGCGTACGCCCAACTGGAGCTCCGTACTCTGGAACAGTCTTTACTGGCTACCTGTGTGGGGAGCATTTCAGAACTGAGTGAGTCTCAGGGTGCTTTCACACCTATATTGTTTGATCTGGACTTTCTGACTTTTCAGTTTGGTCTGAACCAAAATAGCAGGTGTGAAAGGGGCCACAAACCACGGTCTGGACCAAAGGAGCAAAATTTGGTCCGACCAAAAGAGGTGGTCTCAGTTTGGATCTACTGAATTATGGTCCGGTTCGTGTGCAGTGTGAAAATAATTTTCTAGAAGGTTCAGACTTTTGGACCAAATACAGGAAATTGATTCAGGCGTTAACAACATTAATTAAAAACAACAGAAGAAAAGTAACTGGAACAGCAGCAAAAATGAGCCGAAGTAGCACACAAAGTGAGGAGGAGACCAAATGTTTAATATAAATTAAATATAAATTTTTTGAGAGGATGAGAGAGAAAGGAGATGACAGAGCAACCTAAACTAAAGAAACCGCGGCAGTAGAATTTTAAAGTATATTAAGCGTCAGACGCACATCTTTTTACAAATCAATCAGTGTCAAGTGTACACAGTAAATATGCCAGTGTTAAATCAACACTATTAGAGTTAAATTAACACTGGGGGTGTCAAAATGTAACACTCTCAGTGTTAATTTAACTTTAATAGTGTTGATTTAACACTGGCATATTTACTGTGTAGGAAGATGCACAGCACGTAAGTGATGACGACAGGACGTAGGCATGTCACACTAAAAGTCTTTGGTGCGCTCTCAAAAATGCAGTGTAAAAACAAACCTAACCGAACAAAATATATACAAAGTAACAATCAAACCTTGGTTCAGACCATGGTCCGGACTTTCAGGTGTGAAATCATCCTCAATCTCGGTCCTTATCGTTACAATGATCTCTCTGTAAGCGCTATAAAAGTGTGCTATTCTAATAATATTAAATGGGGTCATTTGCAGTTTATAAAGGTTGCGATCAGCATTTACATGTAAACATTTGTTTGTCAGTGGTGTGCCATGTACCAGGCAGCAGACAGAACAAAGGGTTCATCTCAGATTTCCACTGAAAAGGAGCTCTCAGCTTTGTGTTCCTTCACATTTCCCCTCATCTCTGATGCTTTGAAAAAGTGGGCCATCCTGACAGCGGGGAGTTGGAAGCAACCTTTTGGGGAAAACAACTCCATTAACATACAATAAGCATTTCTGTCAAGCTCTTCTCACCATGTAAGAAAAACATGTTTATTCCTACTTGCACGAGTCCGAGTGTGCAAATGTCTCGGCAGTCCGGGGGGGTTCTGGCTAAGGTGAAACAGGAATGAGCTCACAGATACATGTTTGCTAGCTGTTGTTTCAGCAGTGAATGTGGGGAAGGTGATAATGCGATTGCTGTTTATCTTTCCAGACAGATTAGCCCATTATTCCTCCCTCCTGGTAAACACTCCTTGTGTCAGTCCCTGAGGAGGGGGACGGGGAAGTGTTTGCTCTCTAAATATCAAGTTGAGAGAGATAAAAGGCAAAGAAAGTAAGGGAAGGGTAGAACACGAGTCTCTCGGAGTCTCAGACCACACATATCATTAGCATAAAGGCCTCAGGTAAAGGCTGCACTGTAACGCTTGTTCATCTCTATATTTTCAAAGACTGAGCAGTGCTGGTCTTAGATCAGTGTGAAAGGAAATCCTGCCCAGCTGGATATCTGCTGGAGGATGTGAGCGGGGGTTAATATGTTCTCTTTATCAACTTTTTTTTTTTGGAACACAGCGATCCCATCACCCTCCTCCAGCCTGATAGAGCTCTAGACATGTCTGGCCTAGGATGTGATGTCTGTTCATCATGTGCTGGTGCTCACTGACTTGGGTCTCTGGACTGGTTCCCATTGTGTTTGTCAACTGTTTCCATTTGAGTTTTTTTGGCGTTTGTAATAAACTGAGCAGCTAATATGGCTAATGTGCTGTTGGTACCACCAAAACAAATCTAGACCACTGTGGCATGGACTTCTGAAGGTGTGGCATCTGGCATCAAGATGATAGCAGCAGATCCCGTAAGTTATGAAGTTGAGAGAATGCAGATTGGACTAGTTCTAGCACATCCCATTAATGCTCATTCAGATTGAGATCTGGGGGATTTCAGTAGGTATTGAGCACTGTTTACAGTGAAAATCTCAGAGAAGACCCCTTCAGCTGGCCATAACAATTTGACTCAGGTCTGCACAATGAATGCCAGCATCCAAGACATTGACAATAAGAATGAAACCTTTACCAGCAGACATTCACATTCACCACCATCACAAGATAATCTTATTTACTTCATCTGTGAGTGTTATTAATGTTGCTTCTAGTTCAATAGTATATTCTTTAGTTAAATAATATCATATCTTTAGTCCTTTTAAAAATGATCATTTGACATCCATCCATCATCTTCTGCTTATCCATATCGGGGTCGCAGGGGTAGCAACCCAAGCAAAGTAGGTGAGACATCCCTCTCCCCACCTCTTCTAGCTCATATGAGAGGATTCCAGGGCCATCTCTCAAGCTTGTCCTAGGTCTTCCCCGGGGTCTCCTTCCAGTTGGACATGCCTGAAACAGGTCACCAGTTAGGCATCTAGGATGCATCCTAATCAGGTACCCGGACCACCTCAACTGGCTCCTCTTGATGTGGAGCTCTACTGTAAGTCTTTCCCAGATGTCCAAACTCCTCATCCTATCGAAGGGAGAGCCCGGACATCCTATGAAGAAAGCTCATTTCAGCCACTTGTCTTCAGATTCTCATTTTTTCGGTCGCTAACCAAATCTCATAAGGGTTGAAACGTAGACAGACCGGTAAACAGAGCTTTGATTTCTGGCTCAGCTCCCTCTTCACCAAAACAAACCGGTACAGAGCCCGCATCACTGCGGAGGCTGCACCGATCCGGCTGTCGATCTCCTGCTCCTTCCTTACTTAAAGCACTTAATAGTCCTCCAATTGAGGCAATTCACTTGACATGAGAAGGCAAAACCATGGTCATGTACCTTGGCATTGATATTGTTCAACTGTTGATCTGAAAAGGTTTGGTTTCAGGTTTTCTGTTGCTCCATTCATCATGGAATGTTCACACAGTGTAAAGCTGAACTACTTACAGATATCACAGTGATGATAGGGCACTATGTGAATGCTAGACGTCTATGTTGGTTTGGTTTCTATACTGTCTTGTACCTGAGAAATGAGTTTCCAAAACCATGAAAAGAAAAGAAGTGGAAAAACGTGATCGTTCCATTTTCAAAGGACATCAAAGTCACGTTTATGAACAAACACTATGAATTCAACGCTGTGTTCAGTGGAAACATACAGTGCTCTCCATTCTAAGTAAATAAACACATACAGGCACATTTAAAGTGGACCTCTGTTCACAGGTAGTTCATCATTTCAGCAGTATTTTTTCTCTCTTTACATTAGTTAACATGAAAATATGATATTTCCCCAGTGATGAAGGCTTTCTCTGTTGCCCAGCTCTTCCTCCTCTCAGCTGTCTTACCAGCCTGTGTGTGTTTACACTGCGTGCCACAGGCCCGGTGGGGGTACGTGAGCGGGAAATGGGTTGGGCTTGCTGATGGAAGGGGCAAATTTCCTCCTGCAAATGTCTGGACACTCCGCTGTTTGTACCTCTGCACAACAGCACGTTCATGTGGAGGGAATAGTCCAGTGGAGTGTTTGCAGAGTCAGTGAGTTTGAGTGAGTACGTTCTTTGTGCTGACTTCGGGAAGGCTGTTGGGCTCCATTGGCACCCACTCTGCTCACACTCAGGGCTGCGCAAGTCAGGTTTGCCCAGGGGAATAGGGCAGACAGTGGGGCATCTGTACAACCTCAGCCGACCTGGAGCCCTGGACCTAAAAAGGGCATCCTGATATCCATCGCATGCTGTCACACAAGTATGTGATGATTTGGCTTTTTTTTTTAGAATCCATTCCGCTCCTCAGTGCAACTACAAACTGAGGTTACTTTTAGATAGCTGAATCAATTTGCAATGGTTTGCAATGTAAATCCTGGCTCTGAATGTTTAGCGTCATGGGTTTGCCTGCTGAAATTGTAGCTTTGGTATAAGAATTATAGGCTAATTTGATTTTTTCCTGCATAAAATACATAGATGATCAAATTTGAGGGGAAAAATAAAAAGTTTATTTAAGCTTAAGCACTTAAGTACTGCTTTAAGTGTAGGAAGCAGGTAATGAACCATATTTGTGTAGTATTACATCTCTATCATCATTTTGCTGCATTACTTGTGTCTCTACTTGTTTTGCTTTTAGCTGAAACTGAGATCATTGCATTTCAGCCAATTATGCTTTCAGAAAGAGAATGTTCTATTTAATATCCTCAAACCCAAATAACAGATCCCCCTTAAGGGATAAGCATCTGGAGCAATGGCCTAGCTTTCCATCTGCAGTGAGAATTCCTCTGAGATGCCTCCTGGGGCTTTATGGGATACAAAGAAGTCCCTTTAAGCTAAAAGTGGGGTCTTTAGCTCTTAATGGAGGGTCCCTCCCACTCTAAACTCATTCTGGTTAGAAATTAACCCGTAGCGTAATTACTTCAAATGAGCGGTCCTCGTTCCCACAAATTGACTAGCCCGTACACAGCGTCTGTTCATTTTAGCTCTGCCATCATCACTTGGTATTACCTGTGTTAAGCTGTGCTGCCCTGGTTCTCACTTATTGCTTTCTTTGTGTCTTTTCTGTGTTTTGTTTCTTGGTCTGTGAATGTGAAAGACAAGGGAAGTTCATCTCCTCCCATCTGTCCTTAACCAGGTCCTGATTTACTGTCCATAGGGGTGCCCCATAGAGCTGGGCTCTGCAGAAAAACAGACTGCATGGTAAAGAGCAGGCCAAATAACCCCTCTCAGGTTACTCCATTTCAGTGGCTATGAATCCCACTAATGCTAACCCACCATTATGAATGTATGTATTTGTTAGTAAAGGAAGGATCGGAAATTAACCAGGGGGGTATTTTTAAGATTCTGAGAGAAGCTTAAACCTTCTCATTCATGTTCGTTACCTTCTTTGTTGACGCTGTAGCTCGTGGTGAGGTAACTTCATGTCATTAGTGTAGGACACTGCTGGGATGCTGTCTTAGGTTTCATCTAGTGCTTGTTGTTTTGGTTTTGATTAGATTATATGGTTGATTTTACATAGCTCTCCTATTGTACTTGATGTAATCTGGTCTATAGAGCCAGTGTGTGTGTGGGGGGTGACACAACAGGAATGTGAACTCCTAACCTTATTTGGGATGTTCCTGCTTTATCTAATCACTTGTTCCAAGAAGTTGCGCAATTGCAGAGGACCATTCTAGGTTTAACACTGAGTCAGTTAAAGATAACAGAGTTTCTGATAAATGCTGGTTTTATACTAGGAAATAAGGAAAAAAGCAAAAAGAAAAACTCTGCAAGTCTCTTCAAATACGAGTATTATTATTATTATTATTTTTATTTATTTATTTATTTATTTTTATTATTATTATTATTATTATTATTATTTATTATTATTTTTATTATTATTATTATTATTATTATTGTTATTATTATCATCATCATACTTTAATTAAAAAATGTAACTTTAAAACATTTAAATTTTAAATTAAATATATAAAAATATTTATTTGTTATAGGAAATAATCACTGTAACAAATATCTGATTTGTTTATACACTAATAAAGTATTCTTTACTTACCAAATTTTCCTTTAAATCCCTGTTCAGATTGAACTATATTTACGTGGCATCCTTTGGTAATTTATCCTTTCACAGAAGGTCCTCTGTGATTTTTTTTTAAATCAGGATGCACCATATCTGTTTTTTTTTTTTTTTTGGCTCATCAGCTCATTTGAGAAAATTACAGGCTTAATTATCTACTGCTTTTTAGCTAACTCAGAGCTCGTCTGATCATTTCAGTCCAGTTTGTAAACAATTGTGTGATTTTCCAGGCAGATGTCATTTCACATTGAAAAATAAAGTTTTTTTGCTGCAGTTACTAGCAGTCTTTTAATGCACGGAACCACCAAAACCTTCACAAATCACAAACCCGAAAGCTTTTGGAGAGTCATGTAATGAGAGAGCATCATGAGGAGGAAAAAGGAACTCAATCCCTAAGATGAGATATCGGCACATTATATGAGAATAATACAAGCTTATTAACAGAGTGATTATAATCACAGCTACAGGTACAAATGAGCTGTGATCATATTATCATGTGACTCAGACATTCGTGTCTGTAACGCCCTAAAACCTCCCAGAAACCCACTCGTCCTATAATAATACAGACCCGGATGCAGGAGTTTCAACTGAGATGTGCACAATGTTAAAAACGGATAAAGTAATCCAATCCTGATACGGCTTACGTTAACTAAGCAAAACAAATCTCGTTAACAGCCATGTAATAAACCAACAGTATGTTTTTATACCTCTAGGCATTTTCACAAGTCATTCTAGAGCACTGAAACAGGTATCAGAACTTCTAGAACTTCACTGAACTAAAACCAATAATCAGGAATAAATATCTTTGCATGGAGCAGGTTTAACTGTTTTGATAAAAGCCAGTGATGTATAATTTCTATGTGATTTCTGAATTCTGTGTTAACAGCTCATATTATTGTGTTGTCTCCTGACAGGCGACCTGGTGTCTCGGGCTATGCACCACATGCAGCGTCTCAGCTCTGTGCGCCCTGGCCTCAGTCCAGCCCGTCACGCTCGTCAGCAGCCTGTCTCCTGGTCACCAGATGCCCTCCACACACTCTACTACTTCCTGCGCTGCCCTCAGATGGAGTCAATGGAGAACCCAAACCTTGACCCACCCAGAATGGCCCTGAGCAAAGAGAGGTGAGGCCCAAAGCACCTTTTTCCCTTCGTCACCAGAGCCTCAAACTTCCAATCAACATAAATTAACCCTTGATGTCCCATTCGCATGCGTTTGAAACTGGAGAAATGGAATAGCCTGAAGGAGCTTTTAGAGGCGCTAATGATATGGTAGAGCTGTGAAGTCCTCCTTAAATCCCTGTCTCTGTGTCTTTGTTGTGGGAGTTCAGTAAATTATGAGCTTAGTGAGATTCTTTCAGAAGTGGTGAGGATCGTTGAGCACAGGGTGGAATTTACTATGTACAGGATATCCATACACTCTTAGAAGATAGCAGAAAGGGTTGTTTGGAGCCATTCCACAAAAGGAACGCTTCCCTGAATAACATGTTCATTTGAAGGCTTTCAGCTGAACATTCCACTGAACGTTTCTTTAGAAGATGAATCTTTTTGTATGCCATTAGATTATAGGAATAATTACACATTAGCACGTTTTGACCACAGGTGTCAAGTAACGAAGTACAAATACTTTGTTACTATACTTAAGTAGAAATTTTGGTTATTTATACTTTACTGGAGTCATTCTTTTCAGATGACTTTTTACTTCTACTTACTTACATTTTCATGTAATTATCGGTACTTTCTACTCCTTACTTTTTAAAAACAGCCTCGTTATTTCTACGTATTTCATTTCGGTTTGTCTTCATTTAAAAAAACATCCAGATAAACTGAGCCATCCAGAAAGAGTGAATGTGACTGTGTTTGGATGATAAGTATAAACATACCATTCTGATACCCTATTGGTAAGCGATCCATCACACCTGCACGTCCCGTGTCTTGTCACTCTCCAGTAAGCTCAGTATTACACATATATGGTCCTCTAATATATTTGAAATGACTAAAATGTATTAACTTTCAGGGGTATATATGCAGCTGAAACAGGTAGCCAGTACATCCCAAAAAATTAAACATGACCATTTTTATATAAATAATAACATTTAATATAATATTATAGTCATTACGGCTTTTAGAAAAAAATTATTTTAGGGTTGGGGGGTGGGGTAGTGTACTATATGCGCAACTTTTGGGATTTATTTTCTTTACATGACTTTTACTTTTATACTTTAAGTAGTTTTGAAACTAGTACATTTGTACTTTTACTTGAGTAAAACTTCTATAAACTTAAAAAAAAATAATTTTTAAAGTCTTTTTAAACCCTAGTATCTATACTTCTACCTGAGTCATGAATGTGAATACTTTTGACACCTTTAGTTTTGACCCTTTTCTAGCATAATTTATCAGCCAAGGTGACCATAGATTTTTTTTCTAGAGCTACATATCTAATGTTCAAGTTAACTGTCAGTATCTATGTATATATGTTTGGTACAGATGATTAAAATCCTTTAATGAGATTAAACGCAATTTTAAGAAGCAAGAAAATGTGCAATACAATAACCAGTGTAATCAATCCTCACTGTGACTCTCCTCATACACGCTTTGGATACACGCTGTAGAGGTTTAGGACAAAGAAGTGAAAGAATAGGATCAAAACATTACTGTCAGGTCAAAAAGCAAACCCTGCAGCGCATTCGGTCTTATGGGACACCTAAGGACTTGTCTTATCTGTGCTTTTCCTTGAGGGGAGCAGCAGCAGGAGGTTCTCATCTCTGCTCACAATGGAAAGAGCTCTCTTCAGAAAAAAGCTGGGATTAAGCTGTCAGGAACAATAGGTCTAACGGAGCCAGAGCTTAATGACTACAGATTACTGCAGAAAGGAAGACTCCAGATAGATTTTTCTGGTGCATGTTTCTTGTACATTTCTTCCCAACCCCAAATGTCTACCCGTACTCTAATTACAAAGCGTAAAGCTAAAGCTCACGCTTGTGCCAGATTTAACTGTAGATGGAAATGTTCATGTAGTTTGTTTACATTCAGCCTTCACAGTGTATTGATGCAATATACTGTATTGCCAGCTGCTTGATGCCTTGAATGCCCAACAGCAAAGTCCTTACCAGCCTTTGATGGTCACGTCAGTGTTTGCGTGATGTTTGTTAACGAACGTAAGGCACGGAGTTTCTCCAAGTGTTTTGAAAGCGTACACACGCGCGTATGATAATTGGGCCGTGGCCAGCCAGATCGTAAGACATGTTGGCTGCAGCCGGGCCTCAAGCTGTGCAAAACCCTCAACCTAAATAACAAACATGAGTGCAAAACAACAGAGGTGCTCTACTGGCTTACTTCAAAGAGAGTGCAATAGGAGCTCGCCATGCCATCTTCATGATACCACCATTGCCAGAGATTTACAGTGTAGTTGGAGAATGTGTGTGTGGCAGCAGAATGGGTTACAGGTGGTAGCTCAGCCCTGCTAGTGATTAAACTAAAGGCTGTACTATTCCCCTCCGTGCACCTCCTATTATTGAAAAGTCTATTAAACCTTTGTTTGAAACTCAAACCGCTTTGTCAGGCTGTGTGGTCTTAGCACAGATCAGTAGTTGTAAAGGCACTGTTAAGGCCTCTGTGAGGTCTTCCTCTCATAGACAGAGGTTAGTACTACACAGGGTGATTTACAGCACCTCAGGGCACCCAGCATGCCTAATATCGAGAGGGTGGGTGGAGGGGGTGGAGAAAGAAGTGAGGAAAGAGAAAGGGGTTAGAGAGGTGAAGAGGAGCTGTGCTGTGCTGACAGCAGGATGTTGAAGGTGACCCACTAATCTTGTGCCAGCGTCCAGCACAAGTCTATGTTTTGACTGCAGATTGTCAGAAAACTATGCTAAGGCCTCGAGTGGCAGCGCTGGCACTATGATCAGAGGATTCTCTGGATGGGTAGATGCCCTTTTTTTTCTCACCACTACCAACATGCAGTGTTGACTGGCTCAGGCGTCTGCCAGCTGATACATCAGAGCTGGGAATCCTGTGCTTTCCTCTGAACACATTGGCCCAGTGATGATGTATTAGCATTAGGGGTGTGCAGCTGTCCAATAAATGACAATCCGATATGTATCTCGATTCATGCGGTACGATACGATTCAGAAACAATATATTTTAAATTGGACCGATTCAGTTCAGTAGGATTTTGATACAATTGGGTTCAGTATAATGGGGTGGGAAATAATATGAGTTACTTGTTTAAAATAGATAATTTACATTATTCAACATAAGTTAATACTAGAATGTGTTTTGCTTTCAGACAGATTAATGAAATACTAGAGAACTAGTAAAGTTGTATTTGACATGTGAAGTCAGAAACAGTAAAATACTGTGGCGTTGGGATGTGGTACCGGGGCTCCAATGTTTTAAACAAGTCCCCAAAGCCCTCATTCTCCACCACACAGTCTGGTCTTAAGTCTTTGACAATGAACCGGGCTACTGAAGCCGTTATTACTTTGGCTCTACCTGAGTTGTGGTCGAGTTTTAGCTGGAAGAGAAGAAGTCCTGTTTTTCTGTGTTTTTGTCCTGCCGTGTCTTTGGGCTAATGGTGCTAGTGTCCTCATCGCCACTTTCACCATGTCGTCTCACCAAATGAGCGGTGAGGTTTGTTGTAATACCGGTGTACTTGAATGCGACTTTGCATTCTTTGCAAACAGCAACGGTTTTGTCTAGTTTCCCGTTCTTCATGTAAAAACCGAACTTGACTGTGACGAGACGTGACTGTGACGAATACCGCAACAGAGAGAGAGAGAGAGAGAGAGAGAGAGAGAGAGAGGGAGGGAGGGAGGGAGGAGGGGGAGCAGCAGCAGTGCACATCAGCAACACCAAATCGATTGACAGCTATTTAATCGGGCCATCGGCCGGTTTATGCTACAAATAGATCGATTCAGGGGTCCATGTACCAATGTATTCACATCGTTTCAGTCAAAACCGGACTTCCGATTCAAATCGGTTATTTTTTACACCCCTAATTAGCATCAGTTTGAAAAGAGGCGGAGCCTGACTTCACATGCATGAGAGGCCTGTGCTAGTCTTCACCCTCCTAGAGTCAGGGACATTACTAGTGATTAGGAGAGTCCTAGCAGATGGGTGGGTTGATTAACTACAACAACATTAGCAGGAAAATTGGGTAAAAAAACCCAAAACAAAACAAAAATATATGCATACATTTCTCTTACATTGCCGTATTGTACAGTTTGTGTACAGCCTTGAAAAAAAAACCAATCTGGGCGCCTGTAGTTCCACAAAATTGCAACGGAAGACTTAATCATCACCCTCTGCCCAACCACATTAAACCACAAGGTGGAGCGAGCTGTGGTATGTCCTCCAAAAGCTTCCTGCCACAAGCGTGACTCAGAGCCACTACAGCATGCAGTCAGGAGGCAGTCAGGCCGTGTGGTCTCTGCAGGCCGTGTCTAATCACATTCACACATCTCGAGTGTGACCTGGTCACAACAAAAGCCATTTACACGTCTGTGAGCAGGACAGGCTAATTAGCACAGCACACTCTCCGGTTTCACCACACCCTGGCCGAGCTTTTGATGTGGCCCGTGGCCCAGCTCCAGTTTCGGCTCGAAGGCTACGGGCTGAACTTGAGCCCCTGAATCAGATGCAGGGGTCAGT
>BRDA01005845.1:92362-125851 GCA_036984385.1 Crenuchus spilurus | reverse complement strand
GGCCGAGCTTTTGATGTGGCCCGTGGCCCAGCTCCAGTTTCGGCTCGAAGGCTACGGGCTGAACTTGAGCCCCTGAATCAGATGCAGGGGTCAGTGATGAGCCGTGACCCAGGGTCCGGCCGAATGAGAACGAGAGGTGTCCGGACAAAACGCGACCCTGCGGCGAGTGAACAGAGCAAAAGGTTATAAACGTGTAGCAGGGGTCGAGTTTCGCGTAGCTCTAGTTTCATTCAGATAAGAACGGGGTCACATGAGTGCACTATACATCAAAAGCATGCAGGGGGCTGTGAGGAGGGTAACGAGGGGTAAGCAGTGTTGTTGTGCTAAAACTAACTCTACATTAGTTGTTTCCAGGGTTGAGAGCTTTTGAAGGATCAATAATTGCATTCAGTGGAAAAGTGCTAAGGGAAATACACTTTGGCAGTGTGCCAGGATGCTTTGGATGTTGTGATCCCTCAAATTCTCTAGTAGTGCCATCACTGACTGGTTTCAGTCAGAGATTTTGGTTTAAAAATGCACCCACTCTTTTTCCCTCTGGCGTACAATCTGGTCCTTATGTGTTGCTGCTGATAAAGAGGTCAAATTAGAAAATGCTTAAAATGTGTACACCCACAGTGACGCCAGCTTACTTTCTTTTCCTGTTTCTCAAATCCTGTTTGAGGCTGACAGATCATTCAGACATAAAGCAGACCTTCCCTGCATAATAATTATCTGACTCTGAAGTCCAGACATAGGTGGCATTCTGTACCCACTTTTGGGATTAGTTGCTGCGGCCTGTTCATTTAAAAGTGAGCTAAAAATATATATTTTACAGTTCTTGAAGTATTTTGATCCTTTAAAAAAACAACTGTTTGGCATCAGTCAAATCTGTTTGTTTTTCTCAGAATCTAAAATTAGCTCTCGTCTGTCTCTTCCTGCTGTTTTTTTCTTTCTTTGCTGTTATTGTTTTGTGAATTCATGTCTCCATTGTGCATATTTACTGTGCTTAATGAGCACCTCCTTTCCCCCAGCCTGGCACATTTGCATATGTCTCATTAGGCTGGCAGACCCTCGGTGGGCCGGCTTTGTTTTTACTATGTTCACGCCGAGCTGTCTGCTCCCTAGGTGTGAAGCAGCACTGCATTATCTTCTCTCCTGCTGCTGGATACAGCAGACAGACCTGAGGCTTAGTCTTAGTGTGAGTCAAGGTAGTTTTCTCCATCTGATGATCTAAGACCAGTTGTACTGTTTTGCCTTTAATGACTCATGTTAAGATTTGAGTGGTGGTAATGTTAGATCATCAATATAGGATGAAAGTACAGTTACACTGGGGAAGCTAAGGTGAATAAAACAGTGTTCAGTAGAGCTGCTTCACCCATAATTAAGACTGGGCATAGGTTTCATGATTCCTACCCAATTACCTCAGAGTATTAAAACATTGTCATTGAACACAAATTTCATGTAGTGTACGTGAGCCAATAATTATGTTTGTTTGAAATTCTAGTCTGATGATTGGCTGCTAATATCAACAGTGTATTGATGAATACAAGTACAAAGACCAACAGCAGTACCTCTGAGCATTATCACAACACTGTCTGTAAAATCACAGATTATTATTATTATTATTATTATTATTATTATTATTATTATTATATAATTAGTTTGAATAATAATAATAATAATAATAATTATTATTATTATTATTATTATTATTATTATTATTATTATTATTATTATATAATTAGTTTGAATAATAATAATAATAATAATAATAATAATAATAATAATAATAATAATAATCTGTGATTTTTATTATTTGATAATTATTATTTGATTTGATAATTATTTATTATTTTTATATGTCATTTTTTGGTGTTTAAAAGAATGTTACAGGGTCTTATATTAAAATAAACTGATACTGAAGAATCATAACATTGATATTGCTGTATAAATGTTCAATTGAATGCAACCCATCCACACCCATATGTTAGTATGACTGAGCTATCATAATCTTACCTGGCTTACTGCTCCAGTTTATTCATTCGTTCGTTCACCTTTTTCATTTATTTTCAACATCATTTAATTGTAACATGAATTAAAGCTGTAATTTGAAGTCGTAAGGTGATGATGGCTCCCCCTTGTGGTACATAGATTGTATTACTTTGATCTTTAGCAAAAAATCTGAAGGCTATTATACCTTTAAAATTCTATATAAAATTTATATTTGTGTATATTTCACAAATAACAATTAGATATATTTTTTCTCTTCCTCTGTTTTCATCTGTACTCATTTTCACTTTTTTAGTTGAAGTGCATTCACAGGGTGTGTAAGCTGGAAGGAGTGTGAGTGGTAGCAGCTGTGGCTAACTCAGTGAGTTTATGGATGTGACAGGGTGCTGAAAGAAATGACCCATCCTTCTGAAAGCTGGACTTTAACAGAAGAACCTAGTTTGAAACACTGTGGGTTGCTGTTCTAGATATGAGTTAAGACAAGCATTGGGTAGAAGGAAGTGCTGTGCGATATACCCTATACTGGTGGGATCCTTGAATTTTATCAATGCACACTTAAATATCCTCTGATCTTGTTATACGCTATTGCATCTGCAACATAATGTGATATGTGGTATATCTGAAACATATATGATATATGCAGAACCAATAACATTGTAAAATGTTCTAATGGAGTGAAAGCAGAGACATGTCAATGCCCACACACCTCATTGTTACACCAAATGTCTACTTTCCCATTTGTTACTATTTTAACTGTATATTAGCTATTGCTTGAGTCATATCCTCTTTGTACAAGTAATAATTCAGGTTCAGGTTCTGATTTACCTGTGATGTGTCTTCTGTGTCTCTTCAGGCCCTTCCTCCTGCTCCCACCCCTCATGGAGTGGATGCGGGTGGCCATAGTGCACGCTGAGCACCGCCGCAGCCTGTTGGTGGACAGCGATGACGTCCGACAAACAGCACGGCAGCTACTGCCAGGGCTGGACTGTGAGCCTAGGCTACTGAAGTAAGTAACTCATCCTGATCATACTGCCTTTCATCTCTCACAGTTGGGGGAAGCTGTGGCCTGGTGGTTATGGTGGCCTGGTGGTTATGGTGGCCTGGTGTTGTGACCGGAAGGTTGCCGGTTTGATCCCCGGACAGGTCATGACTGAAGTGCCATTGGGCAAGGCACCTAACCCCCAACTGCACCCCCTGGTGCTGTGGATAGATGCCCACCTCTTGGGGTACACATTCACACAGCCTAGTGTGTTCAGTAATGTGTGTGTTTCACTGCATGGATGGATTAAATGCGGAGATCAAATTCCGTTGTGTGCCAATGACATTGGCAAAACGTTTAATCTAAACTAATTAGTCCACATCTGGAGTTCTATAAGCTTGACTTCTCTTGCAGATGTATTATCAGTTCCTGAAGCTCAGTCTCTGGTCATTCTGTCAGTCAGTTATTGTGGCCTCTGTCTTTAAATATGGAATAAATGTAGTTTTTTTAGAAGTGTTTTGATCTGAAAACCACAGCGCTGGTTAAGTTTAAGCAGAGAATATGTGGATCAAAATTTTGAAAGCCTTGATATGGTTAGATTACTATTAGAACTAAACTTGGTACTCCACAAGGACTAGAATTAAGCGCTCCTACTTTATAGAGTTCAGTAAGACTCTGACCTTTTCTTTATATTAGCCCTAAAAAAGATGTAATAAAATTGTCACACTTACAGCAACATAACACATGACCTCAGTCCATCCACTTGCATTCATCTTTTTTGCATTACTGTATCAAAAATAGTCAAAGGCCATCTGTAAAGGCCTCAGACTTTATTAGCTGCTCCCACCCACTTTAGCCCACAGACTGATGTCAGAACTTTGGCCGGATTTTTATGATTTGCAACCTCTTAAGGAAAAATATATTACTCCTCCCGTGAACCCGTCATAAACCAGCTCCCACTCCTCCCTACCTTGTTACTTCCAATGTATCTTGTTTTTGCTTACTGCCTTCCATTCCTCTTACTCCCCCCTCATATTTTCTCACTTATTCTATCTTTCGCTCTTTGAATTACCCACTCCCTCCTCTCTCTCCAGGCCAGAGTGCTGTTTTAGTTCCTTTAGAAGGCTGGATGCCAAGGCTGCTACTGATAAGTTCCAGCTGGACCTGGGCTTTCGGATGCTTAACTGTGGTCGTACTGATCTGATAGGCCAGGCCATTGAGTTGCTGGGGCCAGATGGGGTCAACAGTATGGACGATCAGGTAAGACATGCAGTCCTCACAACAATACACACAGTTAGGGTGGATTCAACTTCAATACTTTCTGGGGAAAAAAGATTAAATTAGGAATACAAAATTAATGAAAATTTAAGCGTGAAACTGAACAAAATTAAACATTTGCCCAAATACTGAAACCGGTTCTCATTTACATAAAACATAATAAAATTAGTATCTAAACTATTTCCCAAAATAAGTCTTGTAGTAAGTCAGGAATGAATGTCTGTATTTAATAAGTTGGTTTGACATAATTAGGATTAATAACATGAGTTTAATTGACAGTAATATATGAATATGTATGAAGATGCATGTATGTTACATTATTATTCATATTTAATAAAAACAAAATGATGAAAATGTCTAAAATGAGTGATGTAAGTCGCATGGATGTTTTGTGTGTTTAATGTGAGTGTCATTGGCTACAGACACTGAAACACCTCACATTTCTTCTGGTAATTGTGAGACGATCCCTAACACTGCAGCCACTGAGCAAACACAAAGCTAAGCGGCTGTATTCTGGTTTAATCATAACAAGTGCAGTTTAGTAAATGTTGCTTGTAGTTTGTTGTCTTCTTCCATTTCACCACCAAACTGTAACTGTGCTGGTGAATCTGTGTTTTGTTGGTGAGGAAAAGCATAATTTCACACCAAAAGTGTGTTTTTTTTTTTTACCATTTTCTGTTAAATAATTTTGGTTGCCAAATATTTTGAGCATCACTAGTTAAAATGTTGATATCAGCAATGATAATGATTACTAGTAGTACAGTGATTAGTTACTGATCTCTGTTATTCTGAGTAACCAGTTTACATGTATTTTTTAATACATAACATTTCTATATTTTTAATGAAGTTTGACTTTAACTATCCTCTGATTACCTCAAGGGATAACCAATTAATAATCAATAGATAATTTGAGTATTAATAAAAACCATAATAACAACCCTACAAACAACCTAAATACAGCTAGGCAACGACTCTTTATCCAAAATACAATTTCCACTGCATGAGGCATTTACAGGCACTTTGTTTTGAGAAATGTTTAGGCTCTATGGGAGAATGGTTAGTTTGGTAAGTGTTCAGCATTGAGTTTCCAGAGCAATATTGATCTAATTTCAACCAGATTTCAGACTCTTCTTTCTCCCGCTCTCTCTCTGTGTGTGTGTGTGTGTGTGTGTGTGTGTGTGTGTGTGTGTGTGTGTGTGTGTGTGTGTGTGTGTGTGTTATAGGGCATGACCCCACTGATGTATGCCTGCGCAGCTGGAGACGAGGCTCTGGTCCAGATGCTGATCGACGCTGGAGCCAATCTGGACGTAGTGGTAAATATTCCATCCATTAAAGCCACAGCCTGCTGCTTTATGAAAACTAAAACTTAAAGCTCTTTGTCCCCTCTAACCAGGTGCCAGTGTGCTCCCCAAAACACCCCTCTGTCCATCCCGACAGCCGCCACTGGGTGGCGCTCACGTTTGCAGTTCTGCACGGACACATCTCTGTGGTACAGGTAAGCCTGTTATGGATAAAGATTTGAGTTATATAACAGAAAATTAGATTTGTGTCCTGATTAGGTACAATTAGGTGCTGTTAGCATTCAAATAGTTTTTAATGCTCTTCTTCAATGACACAGTGTGTCCTTGTTTTAATATAATAACCAAAAAAAAGTGTTTAGATGCAAAATAAGAAGTGGTGTGTGTTTTTGTACTAATCTGCTTTTCTTAGCAAAGGTTCATTTTTGTGCATTTGTGTATATATTCCTAGCTTTAAGTATGTGTGTTTGTTCTCAGCTTCTCCTGGACGCTGGTGCGAGCGTGGAGGGAGCAGCAGTACGTAATGGACAGGAAAGTTGTGCAGACACCCCACTTCAGCTGGCTTCTGCAGCAGGTGTGTACTTGTACACTGATACATCTTTACCTGCTCTGCTCTTGTTTTTTCCCCACTGCTCCTCATAGGCACATTTGTAGTGCATACCCTGCTGTTACTGGTGACTGGGTGTTAGTCATGTGGTATAAAAGAAAATAGTTAACCAAACAAAGGAACTCTCACCTTAACAAAGACCTCTCAACTTGAGTGTTCACACCTATCTCATGAATATTCAATGTAGGGTTAGTGACTGAGTGAAAACACAGTGTCACCTCACATTTGTTAAGCTTTAGAAATAAAATCAAATATGATTTCTAGAAACTGTAATGACCAGTGTGTAGCGAACACCTCTGTTTATTCAGTTTGGGGTTCATCCCTAGTTAACTAAAGTTTGGATTACCATAACCCTAAAGTAGTGCAATATGTTGCTGGTGAATATCACCTTAACATAGACAAACAACCTTTATTTAGTCCAGATTCTCATTTTATCTGCATGGATCTGCTACAGTAGACTACAAAAAAGCATGGTGGCACACTCCAGTGCTAATATCTGCAATGATAAAGAGCAGCCAGTATACAGTGTAATGATTTTGCCTTTGTTTGTGTTTACTTTCATGCCACACGTTCCACTGCACCACTGACCAATCACTGCAGAGCAGACGCAATAAGAGTCATGTATGGAAGAAGCACAGTTATACACTTTGCCCTCTAGGCCTGTATACCTCTCTCTCTATCTCTGTGCCACCCTGGCTCCAGAACTGAGCGCTGAAGCTCACAGCCTGCCATTCCGTGCTGGCAGGCCTAAAATAGGCTTTTGGTGGTAATGCATAGCCAAGCTGCCGAATGAATTAACCAATGGGAGCTGACTGAATTGGGTCAAGAACGTGTGTTGTGTGTGTGTGTGTTGGGTGGGTGCGGTCAGGGAGTTTGTGGTCCGTTTAAACTTTTTAAGTGTGTGGCTGACATTCCGTGTTGGGACTGTAGAGAGGCCACACATAGCTGATTCTCCCAGTACAGCTGCAGTGCACACGGGTTGAAACCAGTGATTAGAGATTTAACTGTTTCCTTTTCTTTTTCTCCCTCTCTCGCTTCTTTCTGTCCTTTTCTTTACCCCCTCCTGCTTTCTCTTTGTCCTGCAGGGAATTATGAGATGGTGAGCCTGTTGTTGGTGCGGGGCGCTGACCCCTTGCTGAAGGCTCATGAAGGAAACATTCTTACATCATCGCTGTACGAGGACATGAACTGCTTTAGTCACGCTGCTGCACATGGCCATAGGTACACCCTTCACCTCTGCTGATTACACACACTCATAGTCAACACACACACACACACACACACACACACACACACACACACACACACACACCCTGCTGCTCTCTTATTGTGCTAAATTGTCCTGAATGTGCTGTAAATGTTTCCATACAGAACCTTTCTGAAAAGGGTTCTATATGAGCACATGAGTACTAGGAAACAGTTCTGGGACATGGAACTTCAAAATTAAACTTGTCACAAAATGTGTGAGCATGTCCAAGTCATCCGAAATCAGATCTCTCCTATTTTTACTTTTTTTTTTTTTTTTTTCTTTCAAAAATTGGCTAAAAATCAAGTCTTTGCTTCAGATTCTGTTTGTTATGGTTTCAATTGTGCAGAAACTTGCTGGTTTATTAAAAACATGGCAGTTTTATCATTATGGCACAAAGCTATGTATGACACAAGTTTACTTTAGGCACAGATCTCATTCCTGACAGTCCAATCTACAATGTTTGATCTGTGCCTGTTAAAGGGAAACCGTAACTTACACAATCTAAACAGTTTCCCAATTCAACAACAAACATATACACAATGATTTAGAAAACAAAAAACCTTCTAACATGACAGACAATGATAAAATGTGTTCATTTAATAAAATTTATACCATCAATTATATCCACTAAATACAATTTATAATAAAATGCGTAAGTTACATGAAAACCATAAGAATGAATTCCCAGTACTGTGGATATGCTCATATAGCACCAAAGAGATCCTCTATTATTACAAGCTTGACATCCATATAGATATAAAAACCATTTTCTTTACTAAAGAACCCCTGAATCTTATCTTATCTTGAAGAACCATCTTTTTTAATAGTGTATATATACAATTTTTCACTTACAGATGTATCATAACTGATGTTTTTACCTGTTGCGTCTGTAGGAATGTATTGAGGAAGCTCCTCTCTCAGCCACAGCAGGTGAAGGAGGACGTACTCTCTCTGGAGGAGATTTTAGCGGAAGGTGTGGAGGGTGAGATGGGGACGCACAACAGGAACGGAGATGTTCCCCCCTCTCCTAACCCCAGCCTTTCCTCAGAGGGGGGGCAGCCTCGTCTCTGCAAGGCTCGCATGAAGGCTCTCCAGGAGGCTTCTTTCTACAGTGCTGAGCACGGCTACCTGGATGTCACCATGGAGCTCCGGTCTCTGGGTAGGTCAGCTGTATGCCGGAATGTCAGCATATTTCTGAGAGTTTGCTGTCTGATTTAAATGTATACCTGTGACCTGTGTCTTTTCTCACCAGATAAGTGACACAATATAACAGACCATTTGTTTATTTTATTCATTTCTTATTGGCAATGAAATATTTTAGTGAATGAGCCGAGCAATGTATGAAAGGTTGGTAAAGGTTACAGGAATAGCTGTGTGTTGTTCTTTTAATGGACTGTAGTGTGATCTAGTGAAACGTTCCAGGTATAGTCCATAGTAAACCAGGGTGACAATAGCTAAATTAACACTCTGTCGCCCCCTGCAGGAGTGCCCTGGAAGCTGCATGTGTGGTTGGAGTCTCTGCGTAGTGCACAGCTGCAGTCCAGAGCCTCGGTCACGCTCTCTCTGCTACGAGACTTCACTTCCATCAGGGAGGAAGACTACTGCGAGGAGCTGCTCTCTGTTGGCATCCCCCTCATGTTCAGTGTCCTCAAGAGCAGCAAGGTACCAATCATAAATATATTAAAGGGTCCTGAAAAATAGCCCTAACAATGTAAAGCTATAAACAGAGAGCTATAAATACTTTGTTTCTATACTTAAGTAGAAATTTTGGTTATCTATACTTTACTGGAGTAATTATTTTTGGACGACTTTTTACTTCTACTTACTTACATTTTACACTTTGTACTCCTTACATTTTAAAAACAGCCTCGCTATTTCTACGTATTTCATTTCAGTTTGTCTTCATTTAAAACAACATCCTATCCAGATAAATTATGGCATCCGGCTGATTAAGGGCCTTTCTCACAATACAGCTCTATAAGGCAGCACTTGAAGTTTCTAACTCGTGCCTGCGGAGTCAACATCCTCCAAAAGCAACAGAAAGAGATGAAGTGTAGTCCTCAAACACGTTTATTCTGTCTTGTTTTTACACAGGTCCGTTTGTATTGTTTTTACCATCATAACAAACAAAGGAATAAATGAAACATGTTGCTTAGCATAACAGGCTACGCTAAGAAAACTGCCTCCTCAGGCAAAAGTAATGGAGTACAGAGTAAGTTTGCAATCAGGGAAAGCAATCGATTATCAGAAAAATAAAGGAATTACTCTAAATACTAAAACAATGCTCCTAAATAACCTAGAATAACATAAAACACAAAATAGCAATATAATTGCTATTAAATATACATTTAGTGCAAAATGGCTCTTACATTACTAAAATGTTTTCATTTTCAAGGGGCTTATACAGTATGCAGCTAAAACAGGTGGCTAGTACATCCCCAAAAATGTCAACATTACCATTTTAATATAACATTATAGTCATTATGGCTTTTAGAAAAAAAAATATTTTATGGGTGGGGGGTGGGGTAGTGCACTAAATGCCCCTGTGGCACAGCCTAAGTTTTGGGCATTTGTTTTCTTTACATTACTTTTATACTTTAAGTAGTTCTGAAACAGTACTTTTGTCATTTTACTTGAGTAAAAAGCTTAAGTTGATACTTCAACTTCTATAAAAGTCTTTTTAAACTGTAGTATCTATACTTCTACCTGAGTCATGAATGTCAATACTTTTGACACCTTTGGCTATAAATAAGCTGACTTATTAATGTTCAACTTTTTGTAATTCTAAGGTGATGCTTAAAATTGGGTAAAAAGAAGCTTTTTACAATTCTGTACACCTCAACACATTAAATCTGCTGTGTGCCCTGGCTTGCCCCTTACCCATACATATATGCCAGGTTTTGTTAATGCTGGATTAACAAAACTGAGAAAAAATGTATGATGTTCTAGTTATTTATTTGGTTAAAGATGCTCATTTCAATCACAGGCACAACAGCACAAAAACGAATGAATTATTGTGCTTTTTCTTCTGGACCATGAAGACATGTTAAAAACAAATCCCCTAATTTTAATTATTATGAATAAAGAGCAAAATGTCTGTTACAGTACTATTGGGAAAGTGTTTCTTCATTATAAACAACAACAATCAAAAGTATTGATTCAGGACTGAACTGGTACTAAACTTTGTGTTTGTCTTATGTGTGCACAGAATGAAGCCATCATCCAGCAGTTAGGCTCCATCTTCTGTCACTGCTACGGGTCTGCTCCTATTCCTCCCATTCCAGAGATGAAGTCCACTCTTTCAGCACAGCTCGGTAATAAAGACAGCCAGTGGACTGGTGTTATTGACAATGTTGCTGTTCTGCTGCAATAGAAACAGTGTCATTTTCTATGAAATAATCAGTCGTTCTGTGTGTATATACAGACCCTCACTTCCTGAATAACCAGGAGATGTCTGACGTGACATTTCTGGTGGAGGGGAAGCCGTTCTACGCTCACAGAGTTCTGCTGATCACAGCATCTGAGAGGTAAGATCAGCGTTTTAACAAAGAGAGGGATGCTGACATGTTTCAGCATGTAAAGAAGATATCACTGATTATGTTAAATGATGTATTCGTTCTCCTCTCTCATGATCATAATCTCTCTCCTACCAGGTTTAAGTGCCTTCTGGGCTCCAACAGCTCTCAGCACTGCAAAGACATTGAGATCAGTGATGTGAAGTACAACATTTTTCAGGTAGTTATTTGTCTGTTCCGGTTCTGCCAGGTTGCCTTGTGCTGTGACATTCAGGGTTAATCAATATCACATTGTATGTCCCTAGGTGATGATGTCATACCTGTACTGTGGGGGGACGGAATCCCTGAAGCTGGCTGGGCCAGAATTACTGGAGGTAAAAGACAGTTCAGGCCAGAACAGCTTATCAAAACAAATGTGTGAAGCTCAGCAGTAATACAACAGATCAAACCCTGGAGATCTGACGAGGCTTGTAGAAACAGATGTTATGTGTGCATGTCATATAATGGTACTTCATGAGGAGATTAAATTGTTCATATGATTTGGAAAGTAAAATAATTAGTTAATTACAATCGTTTAAGAATATTAAATTCTCTGAGCATCTCTGAAATAACTGATTTCAACTTTCTCTAATAGCTGTTGTCAGTGGCCAGTTTGTTCCAGCTGGCGGGACTACAGCGGCACTGTGAACAGCTGTGTGCTCAGAATATTGACCTGGACAATGTAGTCAATACCTACAACACAGCCAAGGTAAGCAGCATAGTCCTCATATACTACACTGCCAGAGAAAGCTCACCAACAGCAATGTGGCTCTGTGTTAAAGATGCCAGTCTCCAGTCAAATAAAAAGAGACGACTGTAGAGTGAGACTGAATCTACTCACTTGTTCTCAAATAGAATAGACATGCCCTTCTTGTACAATCCCCCAAATCAGACAAAGTTGGGACAAAAAAAATATTTTTTATGTAATTGCGGACATTATGAATCCAATAGGCGGCACGGTGGTTTAGTGGTTAGCACGTTCACCTCTCAGCGCTGAGGTCTTGGGTTCGAGTCCACATCTGAGCGGAGTTTCCATGTTCTCCCCGTGTCTGCGTGGGTTTCCTCCGGAGACTCCGGTTTCCTCCCACAGTCCAAAAAAACATGGAGGTCAGGTGGATTGGGTACTCTAAATTGTCCATGTGTGTGTGCATATGTATACACCCAGTGTTGGATTGGCGCCCTGGGCTTGGTTGAATAGTGTAATGCCCTGCCCTGCCCTGCGCCCAGTGAGGAGGTAGGGGACTAACCGCAACCCTGATAAGGATTAAGCGGGTGGGATAATGAATGAATGAATGAATGAATCCAATATAGTTCATGTTCTGTCTTGTCAACTTCATTTTATTTGAGAATATCCATCCATTCCTGTATTAGTTAAGATGTTACCACACTTAAATGCTTCAGGTGTTGTTATGTCCTTCCTGCAAATACATCTTACTGTGTGCAACAGTTCAAGGCTATTTTTTATTTAAAAAATTCTCCCCGTGTTCTGATTCATTTCCACTGTGTGATGCTCCATTCCAGATGCCTCTGAGCCCAGTGAAGCCAACACTGTGTCTCGATATTGTTATAAGGCTCCTGTTTCACACAGAAAAGTTTTAAGTAGCATTTGTGAATGTAACTCCATATTGTATTGCTTGATAAATGTCTGCTAAAGTAATCCCTTGCCCTTGTGGTTATATTAGCTGTTGAATGATGGTTTTTGATGTAGTGTTGTATAAGGGATTGGAAATCATGGGTCTTCAGCTTAGGTTGACCTTGCCCTTTAGGCACTGAAATTCCTCCAGATTCCTTCAATTGTTTAACAATAGTCTGCAATGTAGAGGGAGAGATATGCAAGTCTTTCTTTTGAGGAATTGTTTTTACATTTTTTTAATTTTTCTCACACATTTGTCGACAATCTGGAATTCCTCTGCCATCTTTGCTTCTTAAAGTCTTTCGTGGATGCTACTTTGGTGCCATGTTGATGTCACCTGTTTGAAATCATATTTCGTTTTTATTAATCTCATTACTAGCCCTAAATCACCCATCACAGCTTTATTGTAAATGAGTTGCAGGCCTTAAATCCAGGAATGGCTGTATAGTAATAAATCAAATTGAAATTGACCAGACAAAACATGAAATGTCTTGGGTTCATACTGTCTGCAATGAAATAAGTCAATCCATTTACCCTTTAGGGGGTATTCAAATGTATTGGTCTTAACTTTTTACCAAATTAATAAGAAACTGCCCTCTTATTTTGGCAATTGGATGTCCAACAAAAATAAAAATAAAATAGATGTTGGAATTTCTGTTATACCTCTGCATCAGAAACATGTTCAGAAACCAGGATAGATATCAGGAACGTTATCATGGAAACTGCAGTGTGTGTAACTATTGTGAACTCTGTATTTCATGTGAATTTCAGACACACGGGGCAGCTGAACTGAGTGCATATTGTGAGGGTTACTTCCTCCAGAACATGTCCACACTGCTGGAGAAAGAGAGCTTTCGGGGGCTGATCTGTGGACCAGGCACTCGCTCAAGTGCAGTGAGAGACCTGCTCCTGGAGGAAATGGAGACTACACTAACCTGCAGACTCCGCTCACTCCACATCACCTCCCGTGTGTGAGAGAAGGCCAGAGAGGATCAGGACATGGAAGTAAACAGTGGAAGTGGACACTGATGGACTAGTCAGGGAGAGAGAAAGAAATGAACGATCAATTCAGGAAGAGAATCCCTTTCAAATGAAAAGAAAGAGTGCGACGAAAGATGACCAGACGAGGATAAAGGCAGGAAGACGTTGAGCAATGTGGACAGAGATTTGCTTTTAAAGAAATAGAGACAACAGATTCGAGCATTGGGAGTTTGCAACAATGGACAATGGTGTGTAAAATACATATACTGAATGCAGTGGCATTCCTGTAGCTAAAGCTATCAAAATGTAGATGAATTGTGTCTAAAAGCAGCTTTGCCTCTATACTTTGCCAAGCGTTCATTTTGTAAAGAGTCCATATGGTAGGTATCGTGCCGGAAGAGTGGGGAAATTGATTTTTTTATAAGCTAAACTACAGCAAATGAGAAAGGAATGGACATTTTCTATTTAAAATGTGAGATTATTTAAGTTCCCTTTTTACTGTGCTATATGCCAAACAAATAAAATAATATAAAATAAGATGGTTGGTTTTTTTGGCTTTGGGCTCAACTTCATGTCTTCCTGCCTCAGAATACAACCTGAGTAGGCAGCATTTCTTATGTTTCAGACACAGCCAATCATGTTAATGATCAGTTGTGACATGCAGATTCTCATTATGCCAACATCTGTATTGTACAGATGATACTGATAGTATTGTGGAGTGGATTGATTGCTAAAAATCTTACCTTAGCCCACCAATGCAGCCTCAGGACTTCATTTACTCACCTTGAAATTTCAAGCAAGGACACAACAAAGCAAAAAAATAAATAAAGGGTTAAATAAAGCAGGCAGCTCGGTGGTTAGAACATTGCCCATCTGGGTAGAGTTTCCATGTTCTCCCAATGTGTGCATGGTTTTCCTCCCCACAGTCCAAAAATATGGAGGTCAGGAGAGTTGGTGACTAAATGATCCTGGTATGTGTGCCAGTGATGGATTGGCACCCTGTTCTGGGTTTAGCTAAGATAGTGCCCCTGTACTGGAGTCACCTGACCAGGATTAAGCAGATAATATAATGAATGAATGGTTTGAGAAAGCATGCATCCCTATAGCATCACCCTAAAGCTGCAACCAAACAAACACAAAAGGCATTCTAAAAATGAGGAAATACACACACACAACACACAGGCGGTAGTCTATTTTACAGGCAACTGAACTTAATTTTGAAACCACTTCAGTGTTCTTTTCCAGATGACAGGCTGACTAGTTTTGGATCAGCTTAGCTAACAAATCTTTCATTAAACTACTCAGACACAGCCTGTATGTCGTCGTTTATTTCTCAGTAGCCTGACCCAAACACTCCCTTACTGAGCGCTAATGAACATATTTCTATCCGGACAGAACTGACATCACAGCTGAAATATGCTTCTACTTCCACATGTAGTGAATGAAGTACCTTTAAATATTTACTTTAAAAAGGCCTCATGTCCCTGCAAAGCAGAACTAATGCTCCCTATGCAGAGCAGTGTGAGGGTGGCACAGGACAGCAGATCTCTACAAAAATAAATAATATTAATTAAAAAAAAAACAGCCTGCAGGAATGTTCATGGCATGATTTTTGTTGTCATTCATTAATACATACATCTAATCAGAAACTCACATCAGTATAATGAAGTGCTCTTTAAAGTATCAATTCAACTATGAATTTAATTTTATCACATTTTCTCCTTTTTTACATCTGAGCTGTTCTAAACATTTATCTGGTTTCTAGTCACCTCAGTACAATGGCGTTTTAGGGTCACTCTTAAAAAAAAAAAAAAGTTTGACTTTGAGAATAAAGTCGTAATATTGAGAATAATTTTGTAATATTTTGAGAATAATTTTGTAATATTTTGAGAAAAATAAATTTATATTTTGATAATAAAATCCTAATGTTTTGAGAATAAATTTGTAATATTTTGAGAATAAAGTAATATTTTGAGAATAAATGTTGTAATATTTTGACAATAAAGTTGTAATATTTCGAGAATAAAGTATTTTGAGAAAAAGTGCCATTAAAGCCAAGAAAGTCACATTATTATGGCTAAACAGTTTGCAAAATGATAGCAATCTCATGATAAAATGAGGGATGTTGAAGATGGTAAAGTTATACTTTCATATTGAATATACCAATAAAGAAATACTCAATCTGCCGGCCTCGCAGGCAGTGGCTGACTGCAGGGCTCCTTCAGGATTGATCATCCTGATTACCATTCTCATGGTCTCTGGTGAAACCTTTTCAAATGACTGATGTAAAAAGATGTAAGCACTGATAGCGTTGTAGTTGGCCCTGTTCTCCATCAACAAAAGAGATGATTTCCTCCAAGTCAGTCTGGTTCTTTCTTCTGAATAAACACAGTTTCAGTGTTCTTATACTAATAACAAACCAATGCTGATGGGCCAGCAGATTGAGTACTTATTTATTGGTAAATCAGTTATGAATGTATCATTTTATATTAACACTTTATTCTCAAAGTGAACTGTTTTTTTTTTTTTTTTTTTTATAAAGAGTGCCCCTAAAACGCTGCCATACTTCAGATGCTTTTTTTTCTATCAAAAATTGTTAAGCACCGAGTCTTATTGAGTTCTCTATATCAATTTCAAAACCATAACTTTTAAAAAACACGCGCTTTTCTTTATAATCGTATTCATACAGTATTTCAGTCTGTTCTCTTCATCACGGTTCTTCACTTTGGGGCACTGTAAGAGACTAGATTCAGTAAAAGAAATTGCATCACTGGAACACACTGAAAGCCAGTGGTTAAGCAACTTGACGTAGGACAAGCTGGAGCACACATTTGGAAAGTGGCCCCAACACAGAGGATAAATACATTTATATGATTTACAGCTTAAAACAACAAGACATTTTATAATCAAAAGCCTTTTTTTATAAACAAGAATGCTGAAGTCAATCTCCTTTCACCTTGATCTTCAAGACCCCGACAGGACCACCACAGAGTAGGTGGATCATTCTTAGCACTGCAGTGACACTGATGTGGTGGTGGTGTGTTAGTGTGTGTTGCTCTGTTATGAGTGGAAAAGACACAGCCCCTTTGTTAGCTTACCGTTCATTCTATTAGACACACCTGGCTTGTTGGTCCATCTTGTGGATGTAAAGTCAGAGACAGGAGCTCATCTGTTGCTGCAGTGTCTGTTGGTCCTCTAGTCCTTTACCTGTGTCCACAGGATGCTGTTTGCTGGAGTTTTTTGTGTCACACCACTAGATGTCACTATGCTGAGAATGATACAATACCTGCTCTGTGGAGGTCCTGTCCACTGAAGAACAGGGTGAAAGAAGGCTAACAATGTATACAAATGGACTACAGTCTGTAGAACTACAAAGTGCACATACAGTGGTGTGAAAAAGTGTTTGCCCCCTTCCTGATTTCCTGTTTTTTTGCATGTTTGTCACACTTAAATATTTCGGAACATCAAACCAATTTAAATATTAGTCAAAGACAACACAAGTCAACACAAAATGCTATTTTTAAATTAAGGTGTTTATTATTAAGGGAGAAAAAAAGGCAAACCTACATGGCCCTGTGTGAAAAAGTGGTTGCCCCCCATGTTAAAACATAACTGTGGTTTCTCACACCTGCGTACATTGTCTCTAGCCACACCAAGGTGTGATTATTGCCACACCTGTTCTCAATCAAGACTTTGAGTGTCATGAAAAGCGCTATACTAAATAAAATGTATTTTTATTATTATTTAAGACATCACTTAAATAGGACCTGCCTGACAAAGTGAAGTCCAACAAAAGATCCGTAAAAGCTACACATCAGGCCAAGATCCAAAGAAATTCAGGAACAATTGAGAAAGAAGGTAATTGAGATCTATCAGTCTGGAAAGGGTTATATAGCCATTTCCAAAGCTTTGGGAATCCAGTGAACCACAGTGAGAGCCATTATCCACAAATGGTGAAGACATGGAACAGTGGTGAACCTTCCCAGGAGTGGCCGACCGCCCAAAATTACAGCAAGAGGACAGCGACAACTCATCCAAGAGGTCACAAAAGACCCCACAACAACATCCAAAGAACTGCAGGCCTCACTTGCCACAGTTAAGGTCAGTGTTCATGCCTCCACCATCAGAAAGAGACTGGGCAAAAATGGTCTGCATGGCAGAGTTCCTAGACAAAAACCACTGCTGAGCAAAAAGAACATTAAAGCTTGTCTAAATTTTTCCACAACACATTTTGATGATCCCCAAGACTTTTGGGAAAAAATTCTGTGGACCGATGAGACAAAAGTTGAACTCTTTGGAAGGTGTGTGTCCCGTTACATCTGGCGTAAAAGAAACACTGCATTTCAGAAAAAGAACATTATACCAACAGTAAAATATGTTGGTGGTAGTGTGATGGTCTGGGGCTGTTTTTGCTCCGTCAGGACCTGGAAGACTTGCTAAGGGTGGCCCGACCAGCTAATAGGTTTAGGGGGCAATCACTTTTTCACACAGGGCCATGTAGGTTTGGATATTTTTTCTCCCTTAAAAATAAACACCATTTAAAAATAGCATTTTGTGTTGACTTGTGTTGTCTTTGACTAATATTTAAATTGGTTTGATGTTCCAAAATATTTAAGTGTGACAAACATGCAAAAATCAGGAAGGGGGCAAATACTTATTCACACCATTGTATATGGTCAGTGGAGCTGAAGTAATGGATAGTGAATGTGGATGCAAGGAGGTAGTGTTAATGTTATGGCTGATTGGGGTATTTAGCTACAACACTATACAACTGTTCCACCCTTTCAGCACTCAAACACATCCAACCATGCACAAGACTTCACACATTCCTAGTAAATGAATGAGTTTATTGTTTTTGTTTTGTTTTTTTGTTCTTTTCTTTTTTCCGCTCTCAAATTGCTCACAGTTATGTTACAAGGGCTTTTACAGCTTCGAGGTTTGTTCCTGCTCTGCGTGGCCAAAGTTAGTGTTGATCTTGCTCATCATCTGGAGTCACATGTTTGGTTGTACTCTACTGTATAAAATAGGATTAACAACAGGTATTGCTTAATTTTTGCTTATTCAAAAAAAAAAAATCTTACTGCGTCTGTAAACTAGGTATCATGAGACGGATGGAGTTTCTTTCCTTGAAGAGAGGTACATGGTACAGACAAGAGGACGCATTTCAAAACTCAGTGCACTAAAGGACAGGGAGAGAGAGAAGGACAGAAAAATAGCGGCTAGAACAACAGAAAAAAAGAGGGGTCAAAAGTCATTTTTGACCCTCGAGCAACACGGGAAAAGGAGTAAAAAGGGTGTTTTAACAATTACACCAGCGCCATGCAAAGGAAAGCCAATGTCTGGCATGCACACAGCAATAATACAAGTTTAAAAGCAAAGAGCAGGAACCAGCCACCCGCTCCACAGCTGAAGAAGGTGAGCACAGTCTATTTACAAGAGGAGCATTCTGTCTCAATCCATTGTACACACACAATGAAACGGACACATACCAAGAAGAAGCTCATTCCCTCCCCAAGAGGCTAGACTACATTCTTAAATAACTGTTAAAGTACCATTTTTAAACATATACTACATTTGTTTTTGTATTTTTCTCATTCAAAGCTAGGAAAGAAAGAAATATTGTTAATGTCCACATCATTCTCTTAACTCAAGACATAAGAATATTTTTTTCCTCGTCAAATGAACAAACCAGTGTCGTCCCCAATACATACAAGCACTCAAGGATGTAAATAAATAACATTCAATTAATCTAGCGTCTTCCTTTCAATATACATAATCTGATGAGAATAAATTAGAGTACAGGTAAAGAGGATGATCAGATATTAATAAATAAGAAGGAAAAAAAATACAAAAATATCCACGTATGTGTTATGTATACCACGTACCACGTAGTATGTACCCATATTCTACTGCTGGTAATCAATGTGATGTGAACCATAGAAACAGGTGGAAGGATGCTCTAGCTTGCAGTGGAACAACTACTCTGAAATAAGGTCAAATGAAATCAAATGTTCCAAAAAAATAACAATAAAATACAAGGAAAAAAAAAACAATGTGGCAGCACAAGATTTAAATCTGGATCTACAACAGAACTAAACATTAGTATTACATCTAGACATTTTGTTATAAGAAGTGTATTGGTCTGTACAACAGAACAAGTCATTCATTAGTATAATCTCATTAACCCTCTCAATGCCATTCCTCACAATATCATCACCCCCAACCCCCCCAACACTGGAATTAGCATTTCAGTCCTTTTGCAGCAGATTGAACAAACCCAGCTCATTGAAAAGAAAGTCAACATTGGAAATGACACAATACAATCTGTCAAGAGTTTCCATCCCCTTGGGACAATCTTTAAGGTCTTTTTCTTTCTCTCACCCTATTTTTTTATTTTTGAGTAAATCCCAGAGTTGTGCATGTCCATAAGTGTGTGTGTGTGTGTGTGTGTGTGTGTGTATCTGAATATGTGGTTCAGCAGATTGAAGGCTTATCGCAAAAAGTTCTTCGTAAGTGTTGCGTTTCTAAGTGTGGATGAGGAGAGGATAGAGCATGGGAAGGAGAAAAGTCTGTGTGTGTGTGTGTATGTGTGTGTTTCCTCAAGGATCACAGATGCATTTGGAAGATGAGAAGGTGAGGAAGGATGAAGCGTCGCGTATCCTCAGAAAATGGCTGGCGTCCAACAGCGCCCTCTGTCAACAAGTGTGGGTCAGTGTGAGCGCAGTTGGAGCAGGGGAGCGGGGGTGTTAATAGCTTTTCTGGATAATTCCTGGCAGCAAAAACAAGTCATCACACAGGTGAGGAAGGAAAGCAGGTCACAAAAAGAAAAGACATTAAAAAAAAAAAGAATTCTCTACAAAAGCCACACGTGAGAATGGCTGGGCTGGAGAAATGGAAAGGACAGAGTAGGGGGGAAGTATGAATGTGCTATAATCTGTAAAACTCCACTTCATGAGTCTTTATACAGTCATTCCATTGTACAAAAGTCTATTGGACAAGGTTATTTACATCACTGTTGATCATATGTACATCAACGACTTATCTAAGGGTGGAAATAAAAACAAAGCTTGATTGGTTTGTTTCTACAGGTCTATAGTAATGACAATCTTCTCTAGGGCTGCTCCTGTGTTCCAACAGAGGCCACCATCCTGGTACTGTCCCTGGCATTGCCCGCTGGGCACTTAGAGTCACTAGAGTCGGGCTCGTGCCACCGGGCATTTGGCGGGTGTCTGTTGGCTGTGCCAGGTGGGTGGGGCACCTGGCCATTCTTCTCGTCTGAAAAAAGTTGTTTAATTACGTCAAAGAAGTTACTCAATGGGCTGCCTAGGTACACAAACGGGAAGAAAAAAAGGAAAAAGAGAGAGAAAAAGAGAAAGAGAAAGAGAGAACAAACAAACAAATGAATAATGGGGTTCACGCAAGGAGACGTGGCCACAGAGAGACAGAGAAAGAGAGAGAGAGCGAGAGAGAGGAGATAAGTGAGAGGGCAAGATGGAGAGAATGAGAATACGAGCACTCAGAGACATTTCAGCAGCCAATTGCTGCCATTTCCTTAGAAACTAACAAAACGTATATAAAAGAGTGGAGCTCAGAGTCTGATGTGCTGGTAAACCAATCACAGCTCATTAAAACATCACATGATCCTGTGCTGTTCCCCATGACTAATACTCAACTACACTCTGAGCATCTACACAGTACATCTGCCAGTGTTAAATCAACACTGATGGTGTCAAAATGTAACACTCTCAGTGTTAATTTAACTCTAATAGTGTTGATTTAACACTGGCAGATTTACTGTGTAACTGCTGAAATCATGACATTTACTAAGTCTGAGGTACTGAGGACAGAAGAGTATTCAGATCATCTTCTTTTATGGAGAATATTAAAGATTAAGATTAAGATTAAGAGGAGTAATATAAAGCTATTCTACCAATTTTTTCTGCCATTTTCTCTGTTTGATCAGAGGAGGATGGATCCCCTTTATGAGTCTGGTTCCTCCCAAGGTTTCTTCCTCCAGCCTTGAGGGAGTTTTTCCCTTGCCACTGTTGCCTTCGGCTTGCTCACATCGGGCTTAGATTCAGATTGTTTGATACTAATTATGTAAAGCTGCTTTGTGACAACGCCCATTGTAAAAAGCGCTATATAAATAAATTTTGATTGATTGATTGATTGATTGCCACAATTACTAGTGCATCTTCCAAAAATTACAATGTGAAAAGGTTTGGTTCATAAACACTCTCCATACCCAGCTACTGTCTTCATAGTATCTGCTGTGCAGGTTTAAATGTGTTACATCACTTCATTTATGACTGCAGTGCAAGAAAAATGGCCGCCACACTTATGATTCGCAGCATGTAGTGATTCACTGCAGATGTGTTTGGACATCTGCAAACAAAATGTGTGCTGATATTCTAAGGAAGGTAAAAGTTTCTTAAAAAGAATCATTACTGGTGATGAGACATGGATTCATCACTACGAGTCTGAGAGTAAACAGCAGAGTGGAAACATCCTCAGTCACCAAACGAGAAAGAGTTCAAAAGTCAAGCATCAGACATAAAATTGATGCTGACAGTTTTCTGTGTCCCCGGAAAGAAGCCATAAGAGGACGGAGATTCAGGTCTGATGAAGAGGTGAAGACAGCCATGCATTTGTGGCCCACAGCTCGGCCAATAAAAATGTAAGGAGGGAATATGAAAGCTTGTTGATTGTTGAAAACTGAAAATCAGAAATCCAGAATATCACATTATTAGAACACTTTATTCTGGAGTTTGAGTAAATTGCCATTCAAACAGTATCAACACTATAATAAAAGTTTGAAATATGTCATTTTACATGTAATGAATTTGACAGTTTACCTTTTGAACTCAATGGAACCTTTTCACAATATTATTTTTGTTTTGTTTTTGGAGGCAGTAGTATATAAGCTATTGGCAATAGCTCTTGAGTATAACTTCAGTAAGTGCCCCTGTAGTTAGAACATTACAGACAAAATGTTACTTAAAAACATTGATGGGAAATGAACAGAGGATGGCGAGTTTGATTCCCGGTCATGCTGTTTGCCATCAACAGCCGGGGCCCAAGAGAGCAAAAATTGGCCGTGTTCTCTCTGGGTGGGTAGATGGTGCTCTCTCTCGCCCTATCACTCTCCCAATGCAATGTCCACTGGCTCAGGCATCTACTGATTGGTCCATTCAGAGCTGGGAATCCTGCGCTTTCCTCCGAGCGCGTTGGTTCCCCAGTGACGGTGTATCAAGCGGTAGTTTGAAAAGAGGCGGTGGCTGTATCACACGCAACGGAGGAAGCGTGTGCATGTCTTCACCCTCCTAGAGTCAGGGACAGTGCAAAGTAATGGGGAGAGCCACTACTGGGTTGGGTTAATTGGCGACTACCACATTGGAAAAGGGAGAAAATTGGCAAAAATTAAAAAAATAATAATAATGTTGATGGGAAGATGCTAGATTCTAAGATTAAAAGCTTTAAACAAGTGACTATGTTTGAGTTCTTAAGATGAGATGGATATGATGGATGAGCATATCAAATCAAATCTGACCATATGAAGCTTAAACCTCAAACTTTTAACCTCTTAAATTCTACAGACCTGCATACGGTTGTTACATTCAGAGATTTGTAACTTTCTAACTGGTTGTCTAATATGATGATCCCTCACACTTTGCTCCTGTGCTTGTAATAGAGCTTAACTGGTCCACTGTGGCATGCTGATTGCTCTGTACCACTCGCTGGAGTCATTGTGCCTCTCTGGCATCAATGTTATGTTGTTGGGAGGCACTCAGTGTACGAGAAGTCCATTCTCAGTACATCTTCACTATGGCAGCTCTAGAACATCCCACAAAGTTTTAGGGTTCTGATATGCTACCACACTTCACCTGGCACGTCCTTTATACATGATGATCATTTTGCACTGCTACAACTGATTGGTGTGCTCACTTATTATTACATGCTGTAGTACCTGTCACATGACATCTATGACATCCCAGCCAAGTTTGTTCCAAACCGGGGGTGTTCATAATATTCTTATATGACTGTGTTTCACTTTAGAATGATCAATAAATTGAATTCTAAATCAATGTATAGCGTGCAATAGTTATACAAATATTAATTTACTTTACAATGTCTAAACGTATTTCAGTTTAGAGTGCAGTAAATTAAATAAAACTTTCTGCAGAGGTAATATATTGCCAAAAATGTCTTCCCTCTTATCTCCTACCACCGGAAAAAAACAACATATTCCATGTACTTTGCTTAATGTACAAAGTAGAGAATTCACAAATATGCGCCACAAAAAATCATGTTTTGCATAAATATTTATTTATGAAATTCAGCCAAGTACAGGCAAACGTCTTCAAATTACCATCCACGGTAATCAAGCGTACGCTACAGTGACGGGCAGAGACAAGCTTGACTATTCCTGGGGTATTTCTTTACAGCTGAAGACATCCAAATGTGTATAAATGTATTAAAGTGTGCAATAGAAGGCTTCCTCTTTACATTCATGTCTCCTCTTGTTTTCCCTGAGCATGGAGGATATTATCTTTATCTCAGAGATCTTCCCCTGCACCACAGCCTCTAAAAGGATCTAAAGCCATCCTGTCCAGAAACCAACCCTCAGCACCGATCGCTAGCCTGCAGCCTGAGGCAATTTACAGCAGAATGAGAAAAGCTCCAATAGTGGACCGCTGGGGTTAAGACTAAACATACCAACAAACTCACACACATACATACACAGCTGGTTGTAATGGTTTAGCTAAAGCAGTGAGATACTACAGAACAAAGGCACTACTGTGTATATTAAATCTGGCAAATAGACACAGGCAGGACGTTCTCTAGATGTGACTACTGTTTAACTGTTTTTAACTGTTTTCCTAAAGCAGCTACATGCTAATAAATCCCTGTCAGTCACACACTGCTTGAGCATCCATATAAATCAATGTCTAGAAAACATAGCATATCTAGAAAAAATCTAAAAATGCAATAAAATTCAATAAAAGTTGCAATTTGTGAATTCACTTGAACTTTTATTTAACAGGCAAAAAGACAAATAAAATATTTTTCAGTGTTTTCCATGACAAGCTTAGTTATATTTGTCTATCATTAACATATTTAGAAATTGATGTCTGCAACACACTAAAATAAAAAGCCTGAAAAGTTTATTCATTCTGGAAGCTTCTACAATTAGCAGTTTAACTGGTAACAGGTGAGGTCATCAAGACAAGACTGAGTATAAAAGGAGCATCCACCAAAGGCTTAGTCTTTGCATGCATGCATGCTTCAGCACTTGGTGCCAAACTTCATGAGAGATGGGCGGAAACCACTGCTGAATGTGTGTGACCTTCAAGCCTTCAGGTGGTATTGTTGGAAGAACCCTCATGCTACCATGATGGGCAAAGTCACATGGGATTAAGAGCACTTTGAAAAATCATTGCCAGTTATCACAGTCCAACACTGCATCAGTGTTTGGTTTGGTTTGTGTTTTGCAAAGATAAAGCCATATATTAATTTTGTGCAGAAACACCACCTTCTGAGATGGACCCAAAGGCAATGGAAACATGTTCTCTGGTCAGACAAGTACACGTTTCAGCTTGATTTTGGGAAAAACAGACATCCCTGAGACAAAGATATGAGATAAAGATAACAACAGACCATCCACACTGTTGCCAACCTGCAAAAAACCCCAAAATCTGTGATGGCATGGGGGTGCATCAGTGCCAACAGCATGTGTGATCTGCAAAAATGTGAAAGTACAATTGATGTGGAGGCTTATATTGGTAGAGACAAATGCTGCATTCAAGATGAAGTCTTTACCCAGGAACTCCACATCTATTTCAGCAGGACAATGCCAGACCTCATTCTGCATGTATTACAACACCGTGGCTTTATAGACAAAGTGTCTGTGCTTAACTGTCCTCCCTGCAGTCCAGATCTCTCTCCTGTTGAAAATGTATGGCACATCATGAAGAGCAGAATCAGCAACGGCAACCATGAACTGTAGAGCAGCTCAAGTCTTGAATGGGCAAAAATTCCACTTGCAAAACTGTAGCACTTCATATCTTCATTTCCCAAATGATTAAGAAGTATAATTCAGTAAAACACTGAAAATATGTTCTTTGTCCTTTTGTCTGTTAAATAAAAATTCAAGTGAATATACATTATGTGCACAAAAGAGCCACAACATTAATACCAAAAACCATTAAAACTATGTGACTGGCGTATAGCTCTGTACTCTCAGAGTGTCAAGCACTACATGTTCTTACACTTCCCTCCTGTAACCAGCATTAAACATTTATCAGTGAGCACATGTAAGAATCAGAGCATCTCCAACAGAGCAAGACTTGTGGGGAAGTCCTGGTCAGAAGTTATGAGAACCTACTGGCAGTGATCAGATGATGAAAAAACAACAAACATGTCTACAAAACAGTGGCGGTCCTGGCCTGTTTGGCGGCCTAGGCGAACAACCCAACCCCTCTATCTGCACCACACTCCCAAGGACCAACATTGCCCAGCTCTAAGCAATGCATTGGTCCCTAAGGCACTTCACAAGACCTCTCTTGGGCGGGGCATGCCGTCTTCGTGCTGCACCTGACATTGTGGCGCCCTGGGCGGCTGCCCATATTGCCCATATCAGAAACTGCCCCTGTCCACAAGGTTTTAGATACCACAAAGTTGATGTATGAGGGTACAGAAAGTAATGCTGGTTACAGAAAGAACGAAGAACATGTAGTGCTTCTTGTGAGTGTGGGGCTGTATGTAGCCATGCACTGGTCAGATGGTTTTAATGTTTTGGCTATTCTGTGCATGTTCAAATAATAGCTGTAGTTGATTATGAGCATGCACACAGTGTGTTGAGTGCTTTAATAAATCCTGCATCATCGGTGAGTATTTACATGTGCGGTTTGTGGACGACTGGAAGATCTGTTGTTTGAACCAAACAGTGAATTTCAAAAGAGAACGTGAAGGGAGCTTTAATTGGAAATTCCAATTTGTCTGTTCGTTTGTTCCTTTCTTTAGAAATACCTGCTTCTGAACTGAGATCAAGTGCAACACCTACATCTCATAATTATGCTTCCACAAGGCACACAAAAAGACAATATTGCATTTAGAAGCTCTAACACAGCAAAACAATATTCTCCAGGAGAACCATTACTTCTTAGAACAGAACGCAACACACATGCACCTACAGCTCAGGTGGGACCAGCGGCTGCATACTTACTTGAATATTATGGCATTTCTGAGAATCAAAAAGAAAATACTAGATGGGTATCGCATATTTTTGCTGTCATAATAAAACCATGTACATCTACTTTTATTTCTCTGCATCATTTGAGCTGCTCTTCCTTACATAAGCTTAAAACTGGTGCTGCCTTCTCCTGTAAAGTTTACATCATGTTTTAGTTGTGATTTGCTCACAGATCTGCTACTGAAGTACAGCTACAACACTAGTCATTATTATTATCAGCTAATGAGAGAAGAACACAGTGCTGCTAACTGCCTCAAAAAACTGACGGTCTGCTATGGCCTCTGGAGACACAAGGAAGAACTTTTGGAGGCAAATTTGACTTTAGAAGCAGATATTTCACTAAAAATCACTTAAAATGACCTCTAAACATGCATGACATTATACAGTGTGTCAGGTTTACTTCTTTACCCAAACAACCATAAATAATTTTAATACTAATGAAGACCTGGTGATAAAGAGTCTGTGTGAAAAAGACTGACATTCATGATTACAGAGCAGTGTTAGATTCTGATGACTAATATCCGCAGATGTAGGAGTAGAGGCCGGCGCCCATTCAGCCTCTTTTAGTCACCTCCCACTGCACTGAGGCATTCAGGCTCTGCTATCCTCATGGAAACAGTATGGGATTTTCAAAATGAGAAGTGATCTGTGCAGTGATCTGTGCATACTGTATCAGTGCACAGTACAGAAAGAAGTATTGATGGTGTGAACGTACTGGATAACAAACTCCATTCAGAAGACATAACAGGAGCTTCTGAAACAGTTTCAAAACAATGAGGTTATTGGTGGAGGACTTTATTGGTGGATGACGACATGGATTTGTCATGATTGGTAGTTCACAACATGTTGTGTTGGGTTCAAGTGTGCTTGGATGCTGGACATTATCAGCACATGTTGTAACATGCTGTTCCCACAGACTGAGGTATACCAAATTTCATCACCATATGTTAATTAGTGTTAAAGTCAGTCATTGGGTAAAGAAGCAAACAGGACACCCTGCATGTTGTTTTGTGGAAAATGTTGGAATTTCCATTTAAAGAGTTTAGTGAGGAGCACATCCCGTAAGGTCATAAAGGTCTTACCACACTTTGACTTTGAGATTTTGCCCGTTTTTCCAGTGCACTGCGAGTTCTCTGGATTTACAGGAAAGGGAGAGGGAGTAAGTAGCTATGGCATTGTTTCTTTCTTTGTATAATTTAACATCACTGATGTTTTCACTGTTATTTTCATTTTCATTGTTAGATCTAGATGATAACAAATAATGTAGAGTCATGTTTTTGCAAGAATGACTAATTCTGGAGAGCACTTAAATACATTAAATATATTTGTAAGTGAAGCATACAATATCTTCACAAATATGCTGAATACATATCTACAGTGTGAGAGCTTACTTTTGTCTCGTGTTACACAGACTTCAGTGGCACACAGAATGATTAAATGTGTATAATTATAAGATCATTTTGGCTCTTAATCATCCAGAAGTGGAGCAAATTAGTTACAACATGACATGTCAACAACCTTGCACAGTAAAACATACAACCCCTTCAGAGTTAACAGTAAACACCTGATCGCTGAATTAATCTTCACATTAAACAAAGGTACATTACTTTTTTACTCACAGATGAGCCAAAGCATTATGGCCAATCTGCTAATAAGCTTAATATTAGATCCTTGCAGTGTTGGACTCTACAAGACCTCTAAAAAATGACATCAAGATGCTAGCAGTTCCTAAGTTTTGTAAGGTGGAGTGGCCATGTGAACACAATGGTCACTTGGACATCTAAACACAGCATTCAAGCCATTGTCAAAGTCATTCATGTTTCCGCACATGATAATTTCTCCCCTGCATTCTCTAACTGTCTAATATACACTACATGCTATATACTCTGTATGGACACTATACGTTATATACACTGTAAGAACATTATACACTATATACCCTTTAAGGACACTATAGTTTATATACACAGTATGGACACTATACACTATATACACTGCATGAACACTATAGGTTATTTACATAATATAGACACTATACACTGTATACACTGTGTGGACACTATACACCCTGTAAGGACACTATAGTTTATATACACAGTATGGACACTATACACTATATACACTGTGTGGACACTATATTCACTGTAAGGACATTATACACTATACACCCTCTAAGGGCACTATAGTTTACACATTATGGACACTATACACTATATACACAGTATGGACGCTATACAATATATACACAGTATGGACACTATACACTATATACACAATATGGACACTATACACTATATACAAGTACACTCCATGAACACTATAGGTTATTTACACAATATAGATACTATACACACTGTGCGGACACTATATACCCTGTAAGGATACTATACACTATACACCCTCTAAGGACACTTTAGTTTATATACACAGTATGGACACTATACACTATATACACAGTATGGACACTATACACTAGATACACAGTATGGACACTATACACTATATACACAGTATGGACGCTATACACTATATACACAGTATGGACGCTATACACTATATACACAGTATGGACGCTATACACTATATACACAGTATGGACACTATACACTATATACACAGTATGGACACTATACACTATATACACAGTATGGACACTATACACTATATACACAGTATGGACACTATGCACTATATACACTGTGTGGACACTATATACACTGTAAGGACACTATACACCCTCTAAGGACACCATAGTTTAAATACACAGTATGGACACTATACACTATATACACTATATGTTATATACACAATATGAACACTATACACTGTATACACTGTGTGAAACATATCTTAAACCTTCACGTGTGCTATTGTTAGCAGATAATCAATCTTATTCAATTAATACTGTTTTGGCTCATCTGATTAAATGACAATAACAGCCTAAATCTTTACTTAGGCTGTTTCTCCAACAGGAAGGTAGTTTTGGTGTCACTCTGGATCTTCACTTAGCATATCTCTACACACTCTGCTACACACTCTGAGCTGCTCGATATTGAGTGAAGAAGCAAGGAGGAAGTGGCAGCGATGGGCAAGTGAGCAAATGTGTTTGAGAAAGAGAGGGAGAAGGAGAGAGAGCGGGAGGAATAAATGAAGGAGAAGAGGGGAAGAGCAAGAGTTAAAGAGGAGAGAGAGAAAGAAGAGGGAGGTGGGATGCAGCAGGTGTGACACATCAAGATGGTAAAAATGTTCCAGTCTGGCCCCTCCCCCTCCCTGATATCACAGCAGACCACCTGTGTCACAGCATTACTGCTCCACTGAAACTCCCACAGCAGCACAAACCATTACATCATCTCTAATCTCATTAGCATCTCATCCAAGATTCATTTGACTTCCTTAGTTATAAGCAGATAATGTGAAAATGTCACTAATATTGATTTAAAACTGTAATTAAATTAGGGGTAACTTTAGCTAAATACTGGCTTATATAAAAGACTCTAATGTGGTAATCATTTGGTCAGCAACAGCTAAGCAATAGCTAAAAAGAAAGCATTCACTAAATCACAGTTTGTCATGCCTGACTGGGGTCAGCTACAGTAATAGAAAACATGTTAAATTATTAACATTAAGCCATTGGGACTTGCTGTTGTAGGGCCTGTTTTGGATCAGTAGGGGGAGCTGTTATCAAGGAGGTGTGAAGGACACAGGCTTACAGCAAGGAAAGACATGCATAGAGGAGGGACAAAGGATTTTCTCTTTCTTTTCTCTTTTTCCATCTTCAGGGCAGCTCTTTGGGACACGTTTTCTCTAAAATCAATACAATCATTGTTTTAATTATTCTCATTATATTCATGTTTTATTTATGATGGAGGGAATAAAATCTCAAATTATTATCATAATACTCCACCGGGGGTTTATTTAAGAGTTTAGGGGTCACATGTACGCCATAAAAAGCACCCATATCATATTTCCTGGCTCTGTGTACACATGCTCAGTCTGATTAATGGATGTTGGGGTGTCGGGGAAAGTGATGGTGGCTGAGAGGTGTAGCAGTGGGGTGGTAGAGGGGTGTGGCGGGGGTCCCCTTCTCTCTGAGCAGGTTTAGGGGTTTGCTTCGGTGTGGATCTGTGGAGCGCAGTGCCATACTCTGGGGCAGTGAGTAGAGGAGGTGGGGGGTGCATGCATGCAGAAGATGGGGGGAAAAGAGTGATCGGGGGAGGGGTTTTTACTCACCTGCCAGCTGCTGGACCCCCGGCTGATCGTGTGTGCTTAACAACTGTGTCTGAATCGTCTCCACCACTCGCTTAAAGCGCCGACTTGGACCTGCAAAAACATCAGGTTCAAACTCTTTAAACTGCAAACTGCAATTATTAATTAATTAATCTTATGAGTAATTATTAGTCTAATAAATTTGATATTAATTGTATGCCATATTATTCAATACCTACAGTAGTTAGGTGTTTAGTTAGTGGGAAAAGTGATCCCCATCGTGCTTGATCTGATTTATATCACCAGCAGTAAATGTAAGAAAGTACACTATCCTAACCTTCCATTAGAGTGTATGTGACTACATGGCCCATAAGGTTAGATCATACCTACTGTCTGTAGAGTCCCTCAAAAGCCATATCTGATATAATGGCTAAAATGGGAAACAATAATAATCCATTAGCTTGTAAAATAACGTGTTTCTATGAGAACGGTCTGACTAATGGTGCTTCCTTTGTTTTTGTTCTGCTTGTAATTGCCCGTGAGAGTGCGACAGAAACTTGATGTAATTTGCAGCAGTGATAATTAGAGTGTGGAGCTTATATTAGCACAGCGCTTGTTTGAGCACACTGTGATGGAGAGCAGGTCTCGATCTCTCTCCCTCTTTCTCTCTGTAGCTCTCTCTCTCTTTCTCTTTTCCAGACAGGTTTCCTGTGGAGGAGTCATGTCTATAACAGCAGGATATGAATGACCTGCACTTTAAAGAAAGCGTGACCTCCTCTTTTGCAGTTTAAAAAGCCGTGGACCCCTTCAGAGAGCGCGTTAAGGAAGGGCGCTCCCGCGGAGGGTGACAAAGGTGTTCGGCTCCTCGGAGAGCATTCTGAAGCACAGAACTGCTGATTGGATTACTTTAGCGACATCTTGGGTTAGCAATGGGTTACCTGAGAGCAGGGTGAAGGTGACGGAGTAGATGCCGTTCTCCTTGGTGGCTGAGCTGCTCTCTGTGTAGGTGATGTCCACCTGAAACTTCACCGGCTTCTGGAAGACAGTGGGACCCGCTGTGGACTTATACTCTGCCCGAAAACTCGTCTGAGAAATCACACTGTGACTAAGACTTGGAATCTAGGGAAGAGAAGACATGTTTTCATTAGGGGTTTTTTTTTGCTTTTGCTTTTTTTGCTTTATTCCCAGTCAAGCCAATACACTGGGTGACCAGACGTCCTTTTTTACCCAGACATGTCCTCTTTTTGAGACTTACAAAACATGCCCAGGCAGAATTTCACAAACATCCGGGATGTTTTGTACTCAAGAAGCGTTTCGTTTGCAAACTAGTCTCCCCCTCCCTCTGTTCCGTTCTGTTCTCTTAAGGGAGATGTTATGCTATATTAAATGGAGTAGGCGAGCATTAGGACCCAGCGGGAATACAAGCCGGTTTCCAATTAAGCTGCCCCAAGCTCATCGATTGGCTCTGCTGTTTCTTACTAACGTGCGACTGGCCGTCACCGCTGTCACTCAAACATTGTCTGGACTGCAATTTGGCCAGCAGTCCGTTTTCACCTGTAGGTTGTTAACGTGCTGAGTGTTAGTTCTGTCTGTGTCACATCAGCTAGACATATTTTAATATTAGAGGTTTCATATTAAAATTAATTAACATTAACATTAGAGTATGTGTCTGTGTGCATGTCTTCCAGTCTGTGATAAGCTCTATACATGTATATTTACTCTATATTTAGCTCTATACATACAATATTTACCTGCCTCTAAGTGTAACTATAATCAAAATAATTCAGATTTTCTGCTTATTTTTGTTAAAAAATGAGGTATAATTCTGTGTAAATGATGTTTATTGACCATACAGTCCAAACATATGTGTAACATTGGTGATAATGAGCTGAAGTGAAGTTGACTGAAAAGGATTGGGTGATAATTTTATGCTACATGCTTTTAACAGTTTAATATTTTTTAAATAATATGTAATAATGTATTAATATTGAATTAATTATTAATATAAATTTTTATTATTTTATTATTCAAAACAATGTTTAATAGTTATTATTAGTATATTATTAATAGTAACTAGTAATTATTAATAAAATATAAATCACAATTTGTCAATATTTATTAATAAAATGTATGTTTAAGCACAAAAAAAATTATTTGAACACCCCCAAATACCCCCCACCCATCCCCCACTGCTGAGGTGTCCTCTTTTTCATCGTCTCAGATCTGGTCACACTAGTTTTCATGTCCTTGTTCACCAAGAATAGCAATCTGACAAGGCAGAATTTTTATTGCCAAATTATCTGTACATCTAACAGTGTAGATACTATGCAGTAGGCCATGAAAAGTGGCTTTCACCAGCTAACAAGCACCTCAACAGCAGTAGGCAGACCTCCACACCACTACACAGACATTACTGCCACCTCTGCGCTAAGAGCCTTTCACTTCAACAGCATCTATATGCTA
>BRDA01005845.1:40167-92262 GCA_036984385.1 Crenuchus spilurus | reverse complement strand
AGGTGTTCCAGGCATGTCCCCCCGGGAGGAGGCCCTGGGGAAGACCCAGGACACGTTGGAGAGACTATGTCTCTCGACTGGCCTGGGAACGTCTCAGTATTCCACCCGAGGAGCTGGCTGAGGTGTCTGTGGAGAGGGAGGTTTGGGTTTCCCTGCTCAGACTGCTACCTCCGTGACCCAGCCCCGGATAAAGCAGTTGATAATGGATGGATGGATGGATGGAGAGTGGATTAAGTGTACATTTGGGTCCTGGTGTCATTTCTTTTATAAACTCTTATGATTTTATTTACATTTAAATCAGCCCTGCATTTATTTTTCTTGTCTCCTAATAAATTATGTAAATGATTCAAAACTTACCTGTTGAGATGTTTCTCTTTGGCCTGCTTCACTACTTTGTACTGATGCCTCAAGCTAGCAAGAAAGTATAAGTGGTGAGCTTTACAAGTTGTACTGATACAAACGCTAACTAGCACAACAACACACACTTACACATGTTTAATATATAACATACTGTTACACTCACAACTAACTGAAGATGTTATAAATTAAATGTCACCAGATAATAAAATCTAATGTATAGTTTATTTTGCTATTGTTTTGCACACTAGCTTACATGCTAACTAGCTAAGGACTCTGTAACAGTTAGCTAGCAGTTAGTTAATTTAACACAACAGCTAAATTCAAAAGTAATTCTTATTAGGAAAGTTACTTACATTTACATCAGGAATGACTCTAAATGAACATAATGCTCCATAATATTGAGTAAAGTTCCCTTACTGGAAGTCAAAGGGTGAAGAAAGTCTGTATTCAGATCTTCTCAGGAAGCTTTTAGAAGTAAATTCTGGTAAATGCAGGTGATGAGTAAAGGTAAGTGACTCATTAACTAGCTAAATATGTTGTATCCTCAAATGCCTGAATAAAGATATACTGCCAGGAAACAAATGTCAGAAAAAAAAATAATACTCAAAAGCTGGAAACATGCTGCTTACTTAATTTTGATTTGCAGGAAAAATATATTTACTGTAGAGTTAACTGCCACTGATTTTTGACCATGATGCTTTGCAGATTTACAGCAACATGCTTTATACATGTTCTACAGTAAACATTTGTTCAGTTTATAAAAATAATGGCATATAATAAAGAAGATAACACTGTATATACAGGTTTTTTTTTTGTTTTTTGTTTTTTTTTGGTGCTTGAACATAAATGTTATTATTATTATTATTATTATTATTATTATTATTATTATTATTAATAATAATAATAATAATAATAATAATAATAATAAATATTGACAAATTATGATTTATATTTTATTAATACTTAGTAGTTACTATTAATACTATACTAATAATTATTATTAAATGTTATTAAAAATAATACAATTAAATTAATATTAATCCTCAATAAAATATAATACATTATTATATATTATTTTTAAAAAAATCATAAGTGGCATAAAATTATCACCCAATCCTTTTCAGTCAACTTCACTCCAGCTCATTATCACCAATGTTACACTTATGTTTGGACTGTATGGTCGATAAGCTCATTAACACATAATTATACCTCATTTTTGAGTAAAAATAAGCAGAAATTCTGAATTATTTTGACAATAGTTAAACTTAGAGGCATGTAAATGGATGGCTTATCACAGGCTGGTAGACACACACACACAGACACAGACTCAAATGTTAATGTTAATTAATTTTAATATGAAACCTTTGATATTAAAGCTGACATGACACAGGCAGAACAAACGCTCAACATGTTAATAACTTACAGGCGAAAACTGACTGCTTGCCAAATTGGTCCAGATGCTGTTTGAGGGAGTGACAGTGGCGACGGCCAATCACATGTTAGCAAGAAATGGCAGAGCCAATCGATGAGCTTGTGGACGGCCTAAAGGGAAACAGGTTTAGATTTCAGGTTTGGGTCGTAATGCTTGACGTCTCCATTTAATATAGCGTAACAACTCACTTAAGCGAACCGAATGGAATAGGCAGAGTTTAGTGAACGAAACGCTTCTCGAGTAAAACAAAATCCCAGACGTTTGTGAAATTCCACCCAGACATGTTTTTTAACTCTCAAAAAGAGGACATGTCTGGGCAAAAGAGTCTGGTCACCCTAGTTTACAGTAACATTGCTGTGAAAAATACAGACATTTGTTACAGTGTACATACACAAAAGATATGGATAAAGAAATCCTGTACTGAGAAACCCACCGCCACCTAAACATTTACTTCAAGAACAGCTTTATGTTTTAATACAAATACTGTATTAAAACAGCTGAGCTGCAGCTGTTTTAACTGTTTCTATATGTTGATACAGCATCAACTATTCACTTTAATCAAACATTATTGTGTATTGTTCAGAACAGAGGCTCCATATGACTGTTCAATGCTGTGCACTGTGATTGAGTTTCTTTGTACATTGGTACGGATTTGTTTGAGTTTTATAGAGTAATGTAGAATGAGATGTCTTTTTTCACAGAAATTAAAATAATGTCATTAGAGTTTTACAGAAGTAATTGATAATTGGTCTTGATAACTTTTTTAAGTATCTACCTCAACACTAGTTGCCATGAAAGAATGTAAAAATATACCAATATTCAATATTAAGATTAATTGTTACATACCTTTAGCAAAGCATTGACATTAATTATCAGCAGGCTCTGATTGACAAGTAAAATAAGTCAAATATTTTAGCATACAGTGGCTTTTAATGACTATAGAATTCAGTTGATGTCCATAGTCATATATTGGGTTCAAATGTGGATCATATTTTATTGCCAGAACTGTCCGTACTATACTAGTGCATCTCCAAAAATTAGAATATTGTAGGGGCTTATGAGCACTTATTAACAGGATTCACATACAGACACTCCCTGTAGCAGACTGTTATGCTGGCCCTTTAAGTTCAGGCCGTAAGAAAGACTCCTGTTCGATTCCGCTGATTCAGTTTCTGTAGCGAGAGAGAAATAAAGTTTCCCTCCTCGGGTTTTTGGATTAAAAAGGCATCTTCGCCTCAGCGTTTTTCCTTTAACTCCCACAATTGGTGACTCTGACAACTCTTTGAACGTTTTCAAAGCCCCTTAATATGGCAACCAACGCTGTGGCCCTGAAATTACAAGAGTTTTGGGAACAACACACTGCCGTCTGGTTCGTTCAAGCTGAGGCTCAGTTCGCCGTTCGGAGAATCACGGAGGACGAGACCAAATATCACTATGTGGTCGCGGCGCTGAGCAGCCATACAGCCTCCAGAGTGCTGAGTTTTCTCCAAAACCCCCCAGAGCATGATAAGTACGCTGAATTAAAAGCTCTCCTCTTACAAACATTCCAGCTCTCTGACTCTGAGCGTGCCTGCCAGCTCCTCTCATTACCAGGGTTGGGCGATTCCAAACCATCAGAGCTCATGGACCACATGTTGTCTCTTCTGGGTGAGCACACTACATGCTTTCTCTTTAGAGAGCTTTTCCTACAGCAGCTGTATGGTGATGTTCACGCTGCCCTAGCAAACTCCAGCATTGAGGAGTGTCGGGCTTTAGCCAGAGAGGCTCAGTCAGACAACAGTGTCACGCTGCTGCACGTCCCATGGCTCCTCAACCCTCTATGACTCAACCAGCCTCGACTCTCTGTTTCTACCACGCCCGTTTCGGAGACAAGGCCAAAAAATGCCGCCCGCCAAGCAGTTTTAAGGGAAACGGCAAGGCCGGCGCCTCCTAGTGGCTACGGGTGCCGGCCGTTCCTGCAGCCTGCTTTTCTTGACAGACTCTGCCTCTGGGCGTTGCTTCCTGTGTGACACGGGAGCTCAGGTTAGTGTTCTGCCCGTTTCAAAATTAGATGCTGACTCCCGGGGCGTAGGCCCGCCGCTAGAGGTGGCCAATGGCAGTACTATTCCCACCTATGGCAGACGGTCTGTGTCATTGTGTTTTAGTGGCCAACAATTTAATTGGAACTTTGTCCTGGCCAAAGTTTCCACACCACTTCTGGGCGCAGATTTCTTACGCGCTAATAATTTGCTAGTCGACGTCAAGAACAGGCGTCTCGTCAACCCAGAGACTTTCAGTTCTCTCCCATGCTCCCTCAGTCGCTCTGGCTCCTCTAAGCTGTCCACAACACTCTCTCCCTCTGACAACTTTACACAACTCCTGGCCAGTTTTCCGGGCCTCACCGAGCCCACATTCACCGCTCTGGCGAGTAAACACAGAGATGAACACCACATCACCACCACAGGCCCACCAGTCCATGCTCGGCCCAGACGCTTGGATCCGGCTAAGCTCTCTATCGCTAAGGCTGAGTTTGACACCATGGAACGCTTGGGCATTGTGCGTAGGTCTAGCAGCCCATGGGCTTCACCTCTTCATATGGTCCAAAAACCAGGTGGTGGGTGGCGCCCATGTGGTGATTATCGTTGCCTCAACGATGCCACTACTCCGGACCGGTACCCAATCCCTCACATTCAGGACTTTTCCACCCGCTTGGCTGGTACGGTCATTTTTTCTAAAGTGAATTTGGTCCGCGGGTACCACCAGGTTCCGGTACACCCAGCAGACGTTCCTAAGACGGCTGTGATCACTCCATTTGGCCTGTTTGACTTTCTCCGTATGCCTTTCGGCCTCAAGAATGCAGGCCAAAACGTCTAACGTCTTATGGATAGTGTGCTGTGTGATTTGCCGTTCCTGTTTGTTTATCTTGATTATATTCTGGTTGCCAGCACCAGTAGGACAGAACACCTGCAGCACCTCAGAGTACTTTTTGAGTGCCTCAGCCAGCATGGCCTCATAATCAAATCCTGCCAAATGTCAGTTTGCTTTATCGTCCATTGATTTTCTTGGCCATCGAATCACCGGCACAGGAGCAGTTCCACTTCCTGCCAAAGTGGAGGCGATTAAGGGGTTTCCCCGCCCCCCTACCATTAAATCTCTGCAAGAGTTCCTGGGCATGGTAAACTTTTACCACAGGTTTATCCCACGTGCAGCCAGTCTCATGCGCCCCCTCTATGAGGCGCTCAAGGGCAAATCTACCAAGCACTTGGTGGACTGGACAGAGGAGAGAACCCAAGCATCCCATGCCTCTAAACACGCTCTGGCGGAGGCTACCATACTGGCACACCCTTTTCCAGATGCACCCATTGCCATCACCACCGATGCTTCAGATTATGCAGTGGGGGCAGTGCATGAACAGTGGGTTAATGGCGTTTGGCAACCACTTGCGTTTTTCAGCCGACAACTCCGCCCCAATGAACGCAAGTACAGCACCTTTGACCATGAGCTTCTCGCCCTTTTCCTGGCCGTGCGGCATTTCCGTTTCCTCTTGGAAGGCCACCCATTTACGGCCTTTGTTGACCACAAACCACTGGTTTTCGCCATGGCTAAGACGACGGAACCGTGGTCTGCCCGCCAGCAACGGCAGCTTGCTTTTATCTCTGAGTTCACCACCCACATCCAGCATGTTACTGGGAAGAGCAACGCTGTGGCGGACTGCCTCTCTTGCTCGGTCGCAGCTTCTGTGCATCTTGGCATTGGCTACTCAGAGATGGCAGCAGCCCAGCTTTCTGACCCGGAGATCCAAGCCCTGAAACATGCTGACACCAGCTTGCTACTGGCGGACATTCCTTTTGGTGACTCCGGGGTGAGACTGCTCTGCGACACCTCCACAGGTCATCCTAGGCCAGTCGTTCCAGGTGTGTGGTGAAGACGGGTTTTTGACGCCATCCACGGCTTGTCTCACCCTGGTACTAAAGCTTCACAAAGGTTGGTGGCTGCTAAATCTGTGTGGCACGGTTTGAAGAAGGATGTACGTGGCTGGGCAAGTACCTGTGTGAATTGTCACCGTGCCAAAGTATATCACCACATCAAAGCTCCTTTAATGTCTTTCCCAGTCCCCGAGCGGCGCTTTGATCATGTGCATGTGGACCTGGTGGGTCCTCTCCCAAAGTCTCAAGGCTACACTCACCTACTCACACTCGTTGACCGGGTGACAAGGTGGCCGGAAGCCATTCCCATGTCATCAACCACATCATCGGAGATTGCCCGGGCTTTTCTCAGTGTGTGGGTTGCACGTTTCGGTGTGCCTTCCGACCTTTCTTCAGACCGGGGCTCTCAGTTCACGTCTGCAATCTGGCACAGCATGGCTAAAGACCTGGGAATGCAGCTCCACCATACAACTGCCTATCACCCTCAGTCTAATGGTCTGTGTGAGCGTTTTCATCGTTCCATGAAAGCCACACTCCGGGCCAGCCTTAAGGATGGCAACTGGGCAGACAGACTCCCTTGGGTGATGCTAGGTCTTCGTTCAGCACCTAAAGAGGACCTCCAAGCCTCCTCAGCCAAGCTGATTTATGGTCAAGTGCTGCGGGTCCCTGGTGACTTCCTTCCGATGGCTACGGGTCCATGGTCTGCCAGTCAGCAACGGCCTGCCCTTCAAGACTTCTCAAGGTTTTTTGTTCCCTTGCCTACCTCTCAGCATGGCCTGCAGCATACACAGGTCCCTCACAATCTGCATAAGGCAAGCTATGTTTTTATTCGCCATGATGCTCATCGCACCCCTCTGCGCCCAGTTTATGATAGTCCGTTTCGTGTTATCACCCCAGGAGACAAATTTTTTGTTGTGGACATTGGGGGTGCACAGGAGCGGGTCTCTGTGGACCCCCTTAAGCCCACACACCTGGATTTAGATGTGCCTGTGACACTAGCACAGCCTGCACGTCGAGGACGCCCTCCCAATACTGGCACCCCTGCCTTGTCCAACCCTCCTGGTGGCCTCACACCTTCTGTTCCACACTACAGGAGCCGTTTCGGCCGAGTGTCACGCCCCCTCGCTGTCAGGACTGCGCTGTCTTGGTGAATCCTGGGGGGGCCTGTGTAGAGGCTAATGAGCACTTATTAACAGGATTCACATACAGACACTCTCTGTAGCAGACTGTTATGCTGGCCCTTTAAGTTCAGGCCGTAAGAAAGACTCTTTTTGTGTTCGCTCGTTGCGGAGCCGACTCCTGTTCGAGTCCGCTGATTCAGTTTCTGTAGAGAGAGAAAAATAAAGTTTCCCTCCTCAGGTTTTTGGATTAAAAAGGCATCTTCGCCTCAGCGTTTTTCCTTGAACTCCCACAATATCATGAAATAGTTTGTGTTAATAATTAAATTCAGAAAGGAATACTGTCTTAAATTTTATATCCATTACATGTAAAGTGACATATTTCAACTCCAGCACCTTCAAAACCGACAATCACTTTACATGTAATGAATATAAAATCTGATATTTTACACAAAATAAATTTTTCCACAATATTTACTTATATAGCACTGTAATATTATGTTTGGGGTTTTGGGTCCCTGTTCTCCTACCATGACCATTTGGATGTGAGGTGGACACTTCTGGGCATCTTTAATATGAGAAGACATTTATCATTTAGAAGCATTTTGTCACCACAGGATGAAAATCTCTTTTAATAAGCAGTGTTTGTAATGTTTAAACATGATAAAACAGTGGTTGACATCAGCCTTGCCTTGCCTTATCACATGTGTGTCTCCCCTTGTCTTGCTTGTGTCCCTGGAAGTAAGCATCTGACTTAATGTTTTTAATGTGGAGAAGTGGCAGGTCTTACAGTGAAAAGTTAAGAGTCTGAATGCCCTTACTTTAGGACTTGAAGGGCCAAAACACGGCTCAGTACACCCCAAGCTGTAGTTGACATCTGTAGACACTGTAGTGGTTGACATTAAACCTTTACTTCAGCTTCAAATGTGTTCCACAAGTTTACAAGGATTAAACCAATTAAGATTTTAGATTAGAATAAACTTTTTGTCAGTGTGATTGCACACAACAGAAATTGACCTCGACCCGTGCAGTAAAACACACAATAGTGAACACACTAGGCCAGGGCCGGTTTTTGCTATGAGCAATGTGGGCGACTGCAGGGCGCAATCTATTTGAAGGGAAAAAAAACTCAAAACAAAACTCGCCAGTTTTGGGGGTTAGGTAGAGGGTTAGGGTTAGACTACCGCTCATTTCCATGTCAGATTAGTGGAGTGGGTGCTCACTGTCACATCAACAAGTGAGAGTCATACAGGTTGTGTGTGTAAGAGGAGGCAAGGGGAAGGGGTGCGAGGCGAGGGGATAGACTGATCCCAGGCCACACAACACAAACTGCTTTAAAATAAATTGTATTTCATTCCTAAAATTAACATAGACCCACATACCTTCATGTAATTAATTGGGTTAGCTATGTGAAAAATGTAAAAAAAAAAAAAAAAGTCATAGGCTATGTGAATTTGTTTACGTCACGTGACTCTAGTTGATTGACGGATGAAGGGACTGTTGTCGAAAGGTAATATGGATCAAGGTAAAAGAGAAGCCATCAGGTGCACAGTTTAGAAAAGTAAGAAAAGAAGAAGAGCAGAAACAGGCAAAGGATAAAGATATGCAGATTTCTGTGAGTGACGTGTTTGACATTAGCCTCTTGCTAATATGTTGCTAATTAGTCACAGAGGGCGACTGTATTTGGTTTTTAGTATTGCTGAATTAGAATTGAGGCATCATGTCATGCAACTAATTTCACCCAGACAACTTAGTCTGGTTTGTGTTTGCAACACAAGTGCAAATTCACACACATGTCCTGACTGTGGATTTTTTTTTGTGTGTTGTGCTTAGTTAATAGGATGTAAACAAATGTTAATCAAGTGCATCATGGTCATTTTAATAGGGTAACTGATGCATGTGTGACGTAAGTGTCATCTAACTTATAATATTATCTTAATTGTAAATTCAGGGGCACTTCTGAAATATTTTGTGCAGGAGCTGAAGAATTTCCCTGACCTTCCATCAAAGTCCATGACTCTACAGGAGCTGATGACTTTCATCCACGAGAAAGAGCTCACAGAAATCTACCCCAATCTGTGGACTGCACTCAGAATTGATTTGACCCTTCCAGTCTCTTCCAGACCTGCACGGGGATAGAACCAATGACCTTCTGGTTACAAGTCCAGATCCCAAATCACCAGACCATGGCTGGATATATACCGGACTCATTCACAAATAACATATACATTAGAAATGGACCAATACATGAGGAATTGAAAGGAGATGAGAAATTGTGTCAAGTTATGGATTGATTAACTGAAGAACAAAAACTCAACGCTACACTAAACACACGGTCAAAGCATAAATACTGAAGTAGTTAACTTGCACTAATGAATTAAACTACTAAAAAAGCCCAGACATTTGAAGAATATGAGATTACTGTTACACGTAGTTCACATCTTGTACTTGCCAGAAATTCCTGCACCTGCTTTAATGTTGCTGTCAGCCTCTTGGCAGTTTTCTTTTTGTCTTTTCATGAACTTTGGAGAGATGTCAAGTTCTTGATAATGTCACTGTTGCGCCAAATTTTATTCACCTGCTGATCATCTTCTGTGTTCCCTGGTATATCTGATGTTTTTTTGGAAGCCTCTTCCTGTCTGATACCTTTCAGCAGTGAGATCTCAGATACTTTTGTGTATCAAACTCTTTGTGGACCATGACCTGCTGTAAGATGCAACTGAGCAAGTATCAGGAAAACCCTGATTAACTAAACTTTATTTGGAGTTAATCAGGGTCACTGTGTTTGAAAGCAGGTGTGTACTGACTATCATTTATCATGAGTTTGAATGTGATTGGTTCATTCTAAGCACAGGCTTTGTAGGTGACGTAAACATTGACTTTCTATTAACGTCTGGTTCACTTAAGAAGAAGAGGGTGGATATGTTAAATGTTTGCAACATAAAACAGGTTGTAACTGGACCAACTAGAACTGTGACAAACAGAGCAAGTCTAAAAACATCAACATGCATTGACCATATCTCTACAAATACAACTGATCTGTGTTTCAAAGCCAATGCAGTGCCAATAAGTTACAATGATCACAATCTACTGGCTATAACTGAAGGCAAGATAAGTCAAATGAATTTGTAGTGCTGAGGCATATAATCAGAGGTATTCTGATGAAGCTCTGGATATTTTCATGAAATTGTTAATGACAGTTGTAGAAAAACAATGTAAAAAAATATAGCATGAAGAAATGAGGCAAAAATGCAGAGCTATTTTATTATTAAATATTGGGCTGATTACTGTAAATTGAGGAACGATGTGTGCAAATGTAATAAAAAAGGAATATTATAAAAATATGTTTAGGGATTCATTGAACAATGGAAAGGAACTACTGTATGAAAGATTTTGTAACGTATCTTGAGGAAGAAAGGTAACTCCATGTCTTGTTTCATCAATACAAAATGGTAATTCTTAGCTAAGCCAGGACAAATCTCAAATTATTTTAATTATCACAAAAAAAAGTAAATATTCAAAGCAAGATAGTAATAGAATAACACATAATAATATAATAATTCAATAAACAATTGTTTGTAAACTTTAAAGTACTTTAAAGTGTGAAAAAGTAACAGGAAATAAAAACAATGTCACACAACCGAGGAAGACGATGAACAGCTCATAAGAACAATGCAAAAAAGAGAAAACATCAGTGATGGACAGTTGGAACATCTGGAAGGGAAGCTATTAAAATGGCTGTAAAACAGATAATAAAACCAGTTTGCTATATATTGAACTTGAGTGTAGGACATGGTGTATATTTTAAGTCATCGAAGGAAGCAAAAATAACTCCCAAAAGACAACAAAGCTTCCTTTAATGGACAATAGATGACCTATAATCGTATTGTCTTTGGCAAACTGAGAAAGTTATGGCATCCAGATTGTAAAGCTTGATTTTAACTAAACTAATTTAATTACAACTTTCAGCATTATAGAAAAGTCCATGCAACTTGTGCAACATTAATAGAGATGAATGATGATTGTTTAGAAGAACTAGAAGGTTAAAAAAGATTGTTGGAGTAGTGTTTTTAGTACATCTTTTGATGTGCTGATTTATTATTGAAGAAGCTAACCTGTTATGGGCTAGAATCAAGTCATTTCATGGTTTCAAAGTTATTTCTTAGACAGGAATCAAATGATTTTTTACAACAAATTTAAAGAATCATCTTGGTCCATTATTATTTTCAATACCTACGATCAGAGCAACCTGGGCTCTCATAACACCTGAGCAGTGCCACAGACTGATGGACTCCATGCCACACCGCACTGCTGCAGTAATCCAGGCCAAAGGAGCCCCAAATAAATACTGAGAGCTGTACATGCTCATACTTTTCATCTTCAAACTTTTCAGTTGGCCAACATTTCTAAAAATCATTTGTTTGTTTTGGCCTTAAGTAATATTTTAATTTTCTGAGATACTGAATTTGGGATTTTCATTAGTTGTCAGTTATAATCATCAAAATTTAAAGAAATATACATTTTAAATATATCAATCTGTGTGTAATGAATGAATATAATATACAAGTTTCACTTTTTGAATGGAATTACTGACATAAATCATGATAGATTCAATAAATTCATGATAGCCTAATTTTATGACCAGCACCTGTATACACAATTTCCCTTTAATCCTGAATGAAGCAAGGTGGCAAATGTATACTGGTGACTCTACTCAGTTTGCTTCAGCTGAGGCAGTGAACAATATTTTGAATATGGTGAATAAAGAATTTAAGACAACTGGTAAACTGGATCTAAAGTAATACATTTGTACTAAATATGCTTAAAACAGGTGGCTTAGCATGTTCATCTCTCAGAGATGAGATTTTGGGTTCAAATCCCCATCTGGGTAGAGTTTCCATGTTGTCCCCATGTCTGTGAGGGTTTCCCTGTGAGGTAAAAGGTAAAAGATGAATATATATATAAATATATGACAAATAAATATATGACAAAAATGATATCAAATGACCTAGAACAACAACTAAATGCATGTGTCAAACAGTTATTTACAGAGCTATAAAGGAGTGAAATTCTTTACCACTCTTGCTACTTAAAATTGATGCTAAAATATTGTTTAAATAATTAATAAGAACACATGATACAACATCATTCAGGTATTCAGGTCCTAATGACTGAAGGAACATTGTTTCAAGGAGGGCAGTGCAGTTGATAAGGGTGAATATACTGTCTTGTATAGTATGTGTGTCAGGCCCCAGATAATATGGATCCGAATAATAAAACAATAAAACAGAGCAGCCACACCCCAATATAAGAGGGTGTGCACACTTTTGCAATCAAGCAATTTCAGTTATTTATTTTATTTATTTATTTTTTCAGTTGAATTGCACAGGTTAGTGGTCATTAAAGGTAGAATTGTTTTACATCATGGAAACCTGGCATTTTAACAAGGCTGTATGAACTCTTTATATACACTCTCTTTATATCCACTCTAATGACACCAGCTGATCATTAACAAACTGGGGTAGGGAGGATGGTCACTGAAGAGATCCACAAAAGCTCCTGCAGAACCTAAAATAGAAACAGAAGTTGGTGGTGGAAGCAGAAGGTAGAGGTGAGATTTTTGTATGGGGTAATTAGATTGGAAAGATCTGCTATGACCCTCCTCCTAAACATGTTATTTCATGAACTGGAGGACTTTGAAAGCTCACAGATAACACAATTGACTCTTCTCATTTACTGTGTTATGGCTCCCTCTAGTGAAAACATACTGGTTACTACATCACTGTTTATCTGTCACAAGCCTCATCTTAAGATTAATTCAAATCTCATTAAAGTCTCACATTGTTCTCAACTTTACCAAAATAATCTCATTTACTACAGACATTCATCTCAATATGAAAACTGTTTCTCACCAAAAACTGAGACTTAGTTTTAATGCTTTGAATAACTATTATAATGTTTATCTGAGACAGAAGTATCTGATTTCTCCTTTGTCTCATGCTATTTCTCCTACCTCTAAAAATAGCTGTTTTATGAATAAACAAATACGGGTGACATTGGTAACCCAGCACTGGGACAAATATAGCATGGATTACTTTATCTTTGCTGTGCTAGGTTAACTGGTTGACTTAGAATGCTGAGTTGTTGGTATTTACCCAACTGCTGGGTAAAGACAACAATATAAAATGGTTAGAAATGCCTAGGGTGAGTTGTATGAAAATACCTAAATGACAGAATTCTGGACTATTATTTAAATCAGTAACATCTATGCATACATTCATATAGTAAAAATGCAAAAAAATAAAAAATTACTGTTGGAACTAAAAATACAATATTCTTTTTAAAAACATAGCTGCTGCTCAGTAATGAATTTTTTTATTATGCATATTTAAAGGTAAGTGAGTGTGATAATGGATGGATGGATATTTAAAGTCGTTGAATCAAACAGGTGATTTTAGTTAGAAAAAACATATATAGTTCCGAAAAATGTTGCTACACATAATCAATTATTTTTGGTCTGTATGCAAATACATTTATAATGAACAATTCATGCCATACTTTAACCCAATAACCATGGCCGTGGTCTGGTGGTTAGGTTGCCAGTTCAATCCCTGGTGTCTTTCACTGCATGGATGGGTTAAATGTGGAGGTCAAATTACATGGCAGCCAAAATCATATTAATAACATAATTAATATACTTGAATTTCTGCACTAATTGCTAATAAAATGTCTGAGCATCTAAGACACAATTATAGACAAACACAGTCTAAACTAATAACAGTTGTACTGTTCATGTCTTCTAGTGAACACATAAAATCCTCAACAACCGTATAACTGAACCATATGTTGCAAGAAAATAAAACATTTTTCAGTAACTGCCCTGTTATAATAATTGCACAACAATCATATTTTAACAAGGACCTGTCACTATTTTAAACATGCACACATAGAGTTACACACAACAGTGCATAAGAACACATACCTAATATAAACAGCATGAAGAGCACAAATAATATGAGTCAGTCTATCCTGTACTAACATAACCAGGTTCAGAGGGAAGAACATACAACACATGTACTAATTTCACTGACTGTTATATAAAACTTGTTTACTGCACACTGTAAAGAGCTTATTCACTGTCACTGTGAGAACACAAATCTCCATTCTACATTACATTCAGCATTTGTGTCTCATAACTTTAAATTTTAGTGTCTCATTATTTATTTCTTTATATTATTTATTTCTAAGTCTTTTTTATTTTTTGCATGAATGTATCCTAAAACAAAAAAAAGTTAAAAAAAAAACACACACACACACACACACACACACACAAAATACCTACACAATGCATCATCCAGTAGACATATGATATTTCCCAAAGCAGAACAGCAACATATTTTTGAGGCATTTGAAAATTTAAAACATTTAAAGATCTAGTAAGTATTTATTTACTCAGAAAATGCTGTCTAATATTAGCATAAATCCAAACACGACAGAATAAGAAGTAATTTTCTACATGGTTTTGGTTTTGCCTTTTTCAAAACTCTCCTCATATCAGTCCAGTACTAATTGTGGTTCTCATCTTAAACCTGCTTATTAAATTTATTATTATTAAATTATTAGTCCTGCATGTTTACTCAATGTGCTCAATGAAGACACAAAGGTCTATTGTGTGTTATAGTTTAGTCACATTCTGTCTGTCTATAATTGTGACTTTTAGAAGAAATTATTTGAGTTATTAAGGAGCAACACTCAAGCAATATTTTTTCCTCTGGGCAAGAAAAATCTGACACTACTGCTCACTCCTTTTTTTATTTAAAATTGGCCTCACTGGAGGGCCCCATGTGGCTCAGCAGACTAAGATGCTGACACTATGACCAAAGGATTGTGAGTTTGAATCACATTCACACTGTTTGCCATCAACAGCCGGGGCCCAAGAGAGCAAAAATTGGCCGTGCTCTCTCTGGGTGGGTAGATGGTGCTCTCACTCTCCCTATCACTCACACACTCTACTGATTGGTCCATTTGGAGCTGGGAACCCTGCGCTTTCCTCCAAGCATGTTGGTTCCCCAGTGATAGTGTATCTGCAATAGTTTGAAAAGAGGCGGTGGCTGCATCACACATGACAGAAGAGGCATGTGCATGTCTTCACCCTCCTAGAGTCAGGGAAAATGCAAAGTGATGGAGAGAGCACCCAAGCAGATGGGATGGGTTAATTGGCTACTACCACATTGGGAAGGGTTAAAAATTGGCAAAAAATTATAAAAAAAGAAAAAATTAACAAAAATTGGCCTCACTGTGTGGAGTTCTTGAGACTGTTCTGTTATGACAGTGTGTGTGAAATACACTATTGTAGAAAGTTATGTTTAATTAATAAGTATCAATGTGGATATGTTGAAATTTGAAGTTCAAAGTGGTTTCTTAGTAATGAAACTTTTACATGTAAGAGGAGAAAGTTTAACAATTGAATTTTTACTTAAATGACTTAAATTCAATGATATTCCAGGCTGTGCATGACAAAGTCTCTTAATGAACAATGTGCTGTTCATGTTCTTTAACAACTATGAATAAGACACAGTCCTGAATGTTGATTGTTCTTGTCTACACAATTTATTTAATAAGGTTTTACCTGAGTAACTGCAGAAAAATGTGGCAAGTCCAGTAGCATCAAGAACAACTCTGAAACCTGCTGCAAAATGCCAAAGTGCACACCTACTATGAGGCAGCTGAATCTGCCTTTACCGACTGCAGATATTTTTTAAAGGGATATATTTATTACCATATGCATCATTTACACGGTGGATGCAGGGGACATTTTTCCATCACTATGTGTAATTTTGTCACCATCACTTCTTGACAGTGCTCACAGCATCATTTATTACCATATCCAGAGCACACAATGTCCAATTCTTCCAAAAGTATTGGGAACACTGATCCCAGATGCATTCAAGCCCACAGAAGTCAATGCTTCTGAACATGGTGAACACAAAACTTGTTTTTTGCACAGTAAAGCTTTAAGTGGTATTTGCGAATGTAACTCTGTATTATAGTGCTTGACAGTGTTTGCCAAAGTAGTCCCTTGCATGTGGTTATTTTAGCCATTGATGATGAATGATAGTTCTTGATGCAGTGCTGTCTGAGGGATTGGAGATCACAGGTGGTCAGTTTAGACTTGCGTCATTGTCCTTTATGCACTGAAATTCCTCCAAATTCCTTGAGTCATTTAATGGTCACACATTGTAGGGAGAAATGTGTAAATCCCTTAACCTTTCTTTGAGGAACATTGTTTTTAAACATTTCAATAATTTTATCACACATTTATTGACAAACTGGCCCTGTCCCATTTTTGCCCATTAAAGCATTTTGTGGACACAGATTTTGTACTAAATTGTTATTACAATCATGAATAATGAAATAAACCTGACTTGCAGTAAATCACGATTACAATTATTTTATAATGAACTACAGTTGAAAAAAATACATTAAAAAATTAGGTCCATGTTGCCTGCAATTAAATAAAAGTCAAAGTAAATATAAGAAACACTCGTGTAATTTGTATTTTCATACTGTCCACATTTTTCTAATTTGGAATTGTGGCATTAATAGCAGAAAAAAGTCAGAGACTTTCTTTACTTGTAGTCCGATTTAATTGGCAAAGGTTTAGACATTGTTTATTAATTTAATTCTCGTGGGGTGGGCGTTTCTCTGCCTTGTGAGTGCACTTTCAGTACGTCGTTATTTCCCCTACCCGTATTCAGTATCCTGTTTTCCTGTGTTAGCAGCAAAACCAATTGGGAGACACGGGTGGGCGGGGCTTGTCTGAGTACAGGTGTGTTTAACAAGTCTTCAGAGACAGTGGGTCCGTGCGCAGGATTAACTTTAGCGCAGCATCTGCATAATGAAATAATCACTGCTGTCCAGCCGCTTGCGTTAGTTAACATCTCATTCACAGGCTTGAGAAAGGAAACCATTGGCCCGACATGGCAAAGAATAACTCCAACAAGAAGACGTTGAAAAGCTTGTTTTCTAAAAGTGAAATAAACCTGACAGAGTCATCAGAAAAGAGTGAAAACAGCGGCCGCTTCAAGACTCTCAAATTCCTTACGTGGAGAAAGAAGAGAAAGACAGCAGGAGACGATTCAGTCATCAAAAGGTAACTTACAAGTTTTCATAAACGTGATAACTTGTGCTAGAACTTAAACACTCATCACCTGCCTTGACTTCTGCAGCTGTCTATTGATTTTTATATTACATATAAATTATATAGCCAAATATATATATATATATATATATATATATATATATATATATATATATATATATATATATATATATATATATATATATAACATTTCAAGCATTTGTTATGTTGATCAGTTTGACTAATAGCTCAAATCTAAAATTAATTCAAATTATTAGAAATTTTGGAGATGCACTAATAAGTAATTATTCTGACCTACAGTATCAAACAATAACAACATATATTTCAAAATAATGATATAGGAATTTGGTTAATAATGAGAAATAATAAAAATTACATGCTTCATATTTTAGGGTTTATTTTCCGTAGAATTCTCAGTCCATAGCAGTGACTGGTGGATGTTTTCACTCTTTTCACATCTAGTATTTTCTTCACCTACACTTTAAACATTGCTCTTTATATGCCTTTACAGAGCTGCATTCCTCTATTATTAAGGCAAAATAACCTGCTACCAGTCTTTGCTGAAAATATACTAGAAGTGAATAGAACTTCAGTGCTATAGTGCATGAAGGTGACTTCAGTGAAAGATTCAGACAATGTTGACATTGTCTAATATTTAATGAAATAAGGAATAAGAGAGGCAATAATAAATGTTGCCAAGGACATGCTTGTATTCACTGTAGTATCATTGCCTTTCTTGACCTTGACAGTTCAAATACTGGCTGGCTCATGGATATTGTCCCAATGTCAACAGCATTTAACTGACACCATATGTTGTGGCAGGCAACACTGTCTCATGTTTGCAAGTTCAGTTTAAATCATTTTAGCTTTATTTGTGTAGTTCTTTTGACAATAGTCCTTATTCCAACGTAATGTTTTGATATACAGAAACATTTTAAAAACATAAGACTTAATGTATGGCTCACTCAAAACTCATTTTTACACCTATCTCAAATGCAGTGGATCAGCCAAGACATGCTTAACCATTTTTTACTTTACAAGTGGAGCTGCAAGGCTAACATTGCTAAACTTGGTAGTCACCTAAACAACACAGTTTTTTCATTCAAAATATATCAACTAAACTGCTCTTAACCAACTCAAACTACATCCTGATTTATTATTAAGGTTGACAGTCTAGTTGATATGGCTTAGGATACAGTATGACTTATTTTAAGCTTTACATAATTCAACCAACATTACAAAAATGTTGGGACGCTGTGTAAAATGTACGTTTATGTAAACAAAAACAGACCTAGGCAGGATTCTGTACTGGAAATCACTGCTTGAGCTCCTGTTCACCATGCAGTCCACAAATGCACATTAAAGCTGTATTATGCAAAGAAGAAGCCAAATGTCCACATGATTATAAAATGTGACCATTTGGAACTAAATGGAAAACTGTGGTCAGATTAAGTTTGAAATTCTTTTTGGAAACCATGGATGCCATGTTCTGCAGACTCAAGAGGAGAGGAAATATCCAGCAGAAGAAGTAGAAGTCTGAACCAGCCTGTCTGCAGTCCAGACCTTTAACTAATGGAAATTATTTGGTGCATCATGAAACAACCCATGTAACACCGAACATTCTGGTATCATTCTTGCATGGTTCTGTTAAATGACAATGTTTCTGGAACATTCTTTGAAGGTTTTGACTAAAGTTTGAACAAACCTAGATATAACGTTCCAACCTAATGTTAACCTAACGATGAACGAATGTTCCCTGTTTCCCACCTAACCGGGTGTATAATAATAATAACATTAAGGGAATGTTCAAAGAACGTTCTAACTTAATGTTCACACCTAACGTTCTGATAACCAAGCAAGAACTCCACACCATAACATTCTGTAAACAGTACCATAACCTAAATGGAACATTCTCGCAATGTTCTTGCAACATTCTTTTGTTAGCTGGGAAAAATACAGCAAAAAAAGCTCCAGGACTGTCGAGCAGCAACATCAGACAAGAATAGGACAGCATTCCTCTCCCAAAACTCCAGCAGATGATTTACTGACTGTTAAAGAAACAGAGATTCTACACAATAGTACACATGGTCCTGTCCCAACTTTATTGAGATGTGTTGCTGCCATCAAGTACTAAACAAGAAAATATTTTTTAATGAAATAGTAAAATGTCTCACTTTCAACATTAGATCTGTGTTCTACTAAAATAAAATATGAGCCTATGAGATTTGCAAATCCTTGCATTCTGTTTTTATTTGCAATTATTTACATTTTACACAGCATCCCAACTTTATTGGAATTGGGGTTGTAACTAGTACCCATAGCTAAATCCTGTGCCCCACCATCACAGATATCCAAAAGCTGATGAAGAATCAGTTATGACCTTCACAAATACGAAGGAGAAATCTGATCCAAGACCAGGCTTTTACCAGCCCTGCTGCTGTCTGAAGTGTCTGTCTGTGGCAGTGATGTTTTATTTATTTTTATAGTTCACAGTAAGGGTGTTTTCACACCCAAGATTCAAGTGTTTGTTACTTTGTATGTATTTGGTCCAGTTTGTTTTGTTTTCACACTGCATTTTTAGAAGCGCACCAAAGACTTTTACTTTGACACGCCCACATGCTGTTGCCATCACTTACATGCGGTGCGTCTTCCTACACTCGACACTGATTGGTTTGTAGAAGGACATGTGTCTGACACTTTTATATACTTTTATATGCCTCAGTTTTTCAAACTGACTTGTCACATGTTCATCGGAACAAAGTTATATTAAACATGTCGTCTCCTCCTCGCTCCATGTGCTACCACAAATAATTTCTTCTGCTGTTCCGGTTATTTTACTTCTGTTATTGTTGTTGAATGTTGTTACTGCTTGGGTCAGCTTCCTGTATTTGGTCTTAAAGTCCGAACCTTCTAGAAAACTGTTTTCACATTGCACACAACCTGGACCATAGTTCAGTAGATCCACACTGAGACCACCTCTTTTGGTCGGACCAAATTTTGCTTCTAATCACAATATTATTTCAATAATATATAGCATTTTTGCACAGCTCTGATATATAACACTATTTGAGATCTTTCTCACATTTCATTCTGTCTCAGCACAATAACTAAACAGTATAGAGTATATGATGCTACAAGGGCCAGAAGTCCGATTTAAAGCCATCAATGACAGAGGAGAGACAATGAAGAAAGTAATCTGTGAGCAGCAAAATATGTAAAAATGAGCACTATGTGTCATAAATGCTGTATTTTAAGCCACATGGAACAGCCACCACATGTACCCTGTATTGATGGCCTGTGTTTTTTATTATTGTTAGAAATAATTGTTACTGTAGATATTTAATGTGCTTAGATTTGAATTTTATAGTATGTTTATGTTTGCTTGTGTAATTTTGGGTCTATGTACTTAATTTACTATTGAAATCATACTGGTCAGTTTTAACCAGGAACACACAGAGTAATTTTTGCCACTAGTAAAAATCTGAAATTATTTCAAAATAATTGTTTTTTTTAAGCATTAAAATGTTAACATTAGATGCTCATGTCTGTATTATTATGGATTGATAATCAGTTAATAGGGTGCTCATTTTTTACGGTGAATACAAAGCTACAAGAGGAGGGTTAACATATCTGGAGCATCCAAGTAAAGCTTTCATCACAGCACATGTAGAGGATAAGATTACAAGTCAGGATCTACCCTCTAAAGCTTGGCTGGAATTAGAAAAATGAAATATGAGAAAATATGATCATTAAAGGGCCCTTTTCATATAAAAATCACATTTTAATCAATTTCATTTTATTCAGTTTGAAGATATTGTTAAAGGTTCAATACATATTATTCAGTGTTCAGTCTGTACAGTCAATATATGGACTTTAAGGCTGTTTTGAATTCACAGTTTCTGTGAAGTAGCTAAAAAGCAACAACCAATTTGGCATGTTTCTGCCTGTACAGTCTACCACAGATTAGCTCCACCTGCTCATGTTGAAGTGTTTCAGCCCATTTTTGAATGAAGTGTAATATAATAATTCAAGCAGAACAGAGGTAGACAACAACAAAAATAACCTGTTTAATGACTTTCAAAAGTGCAAATGATCAATTATATTGCAATGAGCATGTTATGGATATCACCAAAGACTGTATGTTTCATTAAAAGAGAGTATCAATTTGTTTTCTATCCACTGATATAGTGAAGCACAATATGTGAATGTTGAAAAAACAGTCATTGTACTCAGTTTTGATAGCACTTGTATGTAGTGCTGCTGGTGCATTGTGGCTATCATATCATGTATCATGGAAATGCCTTCAGGTGCTGTGGTGCATCTTTGTGATATTGTAGCTGCGACTATGCTGTTGCATTACTTCAAAAAGTAAATACCACACTAAGACTAGACTTGATCAGGGTCTGCAGAAAACACATCCTGGGTCTTTTTGTAGGAGGAAGTATGTGGCATGGTCATCCTAGTGTTTGAAAAGACATCATAGCTTTAGATAATGCAGCAATTGACATCTGTGTTTGTATTTGACTAATGCAACATGATGCCTTGTTTAAACATTGTTAGCTATGGTCCTCTGAAGGCAAACAAGCTTGTATGCTCATGTTGAGGTCATACAAAGGAAACAGACCAAAAAGCCTAAAGCTCACCGCTCCCTTGTGTAAACTAACAGTTTGAGATGCTTGTGATGGCTGTGTTTTTTGTAAGTTGGATGCTAGAAGGTCTTAGCTCTTGATGAGATCGTTATGTGGTGTACATTTGTAAAATATATGCACTGAATAGTGCTTTTGTTGAAACTGTCATTCACAGAGTCACCTCTGTGTTTACCAAAACTGTGAAGTACAAAGCCTGCTCTTATGTATGTGTCACCTTCTGTGCTTCATTGACAACCCATTCATTCATTCATTATCACACCCGCTTATTCCTTTTCAGGGTCGCGGTTAGTCCCCTACCCCCTCACCGGGCGCAGGGCAGGGCATTACATTAATCAACTAAGCCCAGGACAGGGCGCCAATCCATCGCTGGGTGACACACAGACACACACACACAGACACACACACACACACACACACGTACCTACGGACAATTTAGATTACCCAATTCACCTGATCCCCATGTTTTTGGACTGTGGGAGGAAACCTGAGTCCCTGGAGGAAACCCACGCAGACACAGGGAGAACATGGAAACCCCGCTCAGATGGGGACTTGAACCCTAGACCCCAGCGCTGAGAGGCGAACGTGCTAACCACTAAGCCACCGTGCTGCCCCTGACAACCCATTCACATTTCAAAATAAATGAAAATGTATCAATATTAGGTGCTTTCAGAAAGACTATAGGTAGAGCAGGTACTGCATGTCATTAATATAAGAACATAAAATACGTTTAATTAATAAACCAGCAACTGTCAGAAACGTTATTTGGACTGTGTCACCTCAAATAAGATAAAAATAAAGTCTCAGTTTTGTACATTTCTCTAAACATTCTGCATACAGAGCTGGAAATTGTGTACTAGTGGTGACGAGTGAGTATTTAGTCTGATAAATATTTGCTTCTCCATAGAAGTGCATACATTAGTTGAATTATTTATCTAATTTATCTGTAATTTATGTTATTTCTGACCCAAATTTTTTTCAGAGTACCAGTTTCTCTCATCAAACAGGAGATTTTGGATGTCAAAGTGTAGATTAAATAGGTGTAAACCTTTTATTAGGTTAGATTAAAAGTTTTGTCAATGTGATTTGCACACAACGGAATTTGATCTCCACATTTAACTCATCTGTGCAGTAAAACTCACACACTAGGCTGTGAGAACATGTGCCCAAAGCAGAGTGCAGCCCTATCTATGGCACCTGGGGAGCAGATGGGGTTTAGGTGCTTTGCTCAATGGCACTTCAGTCATGATGTGGATGGGGATTGAACCGGCAACCTTCCGGTCACAAAACCAGATCCCTAGCCACCAAACCTGGCTGCCACATCATGCCTACATATATTGCACTTCTAAATGCTATTAATTGAGCAATGAATGTATTTTTTTACTTAAATGTTGGCTGTTAAATGTTTGCAGTATGGTCTATGTGTTTGGTGGCTTTTATGATGCAGTCTTGGGTTGACCAAGAAAAACGTCCCCTGGTGAGACAGTAAAGTAAATCAAATCAAATCAGAATCATGCAGTTGCATATTTCCACTAGAAAGGTTGCCAAATATAGCGCTACTACAAAAAAATGCTTAGTATAACCCTGCTGTCCCTAGAAGGTTGGGATGTTATGCAAAATATTAAAAAAAAAGAGAATGCAACCTTGTGCAAACCATCCATCCATCCATTATCCCACCCGCTTAATCCTTATCAGGGTCGCAGTTAGTCCCCTACCCCCTCACTGGGCGCAGGGCAGGGCATTACACTATTCAACTAAGCCCAGGACAGGGCACCAATTCATCACTGGGTGACACACACACATACACACACACACACACACACACACACTTTTTTTTTAATGAAAATAATGTAAAGACACCTTATCAAATGCTGAAAGATAAATTGTAGATATTTTTAATTGTCTACAGGGGCATTTTTACTGCATCATCTCTTCCTTAACAACTCTGTGAGGATTTGGGAACAGAGGAGACCATCTGCTGTAGTTTTGAAAGTGAAATGTTTTCCATTCTTGCTTGATGTAGGATTTCAACAGTTTAGCTGTTGAAACGCAACAGTTGAGTCTCCTGTGTCATATTTTGTATTTCATAATTTGGCAAATGTTTTCAATGGGTAACAGATCTGGACTACAAGCAGGGCAGTCCAGACCTGAACTCTTTTAATACAGAGCCATGCTATTGATATTATTTACTGAAGGTGATGAAATCCCCAATACTGTATAATCTATGGTAGGGAATCCTTCCTCATCCCAGTTCCTCCTCAGTTAAATACACTGGAACCTCGGTTTTGGCCATTAATCTGTTCTAAGTGTCTGATGATAACAGAAACAAACAATATCTGAAGCCATATCTCGCATAAGAAATAATGTTAATTCAGTTAATCTGTCCCAGACACTCAAAAATATGAACAAAAATAAATTTTATATAGAATAACTATAGTTTTACATACAGAACACAATGAGAAATAAACACAAAAATCATGCGGATGAACAATAACTGGGACAAAAATTTCCCACGAAAAAAGTTGATGATAACAAAATAGTACGATAACCAGGACAAACACTAACCGAGGTTCCACTGTATTACTATGTTGTCTATACACAATCATCTTACTGACCTAATGTCAGTTAACCTAATTAGTTGAGATATCTATCTATTGATATTTTACATTAGACAACTTTATAACTTTCTTTTATATTATTTTGCCCAGTTCTAAATGTTTTTAATTGTGTTTCTAACTTCAAATCCAAAATGGTCATATATTGATCAAAATTCATTAACATTTCTCTTTTTCAATATTTGATCTGTTGAGTTCAGTTAAATATAAGGTTTAAATGGGTGCACACCATTGCATTCAGTTTTTAATTATGTTCCAACAATTTTTTTGAAATGGGGTTATATTTTTATTGAATCTGTATCAATATAGATCAGGAAAAATCAGTATCAGGAAAAGTACCATTTTACCATCTCTAATATCGACACTTTATAATGACTGATTTTACGGTATCAGTTATTAAAATTAATCAAACAAGATTACATTAGTGCTTTGTTACTGTAAGGTAAATTGTCTTGGGATTTGGCCTCCAGTAATGATTTGTACAGACTTTACTTGAATAGTATAGTTTTCAGTGTATTGAACCCTACTCTATGTATAAAAGCCTTTTCTGGTCTGAATGATGTTGCTATGCTTTAGTGTGAAGACTCCAGGAACCTGCCACTCCACATGCTTATGAGAACTGTCATCTGCACATTATGAAACCCAAAACCTGAAGCTGTTCCCTCAGGGGAAAGCTCAGCTCATGTGTTACAGTATGAAAGGTAAAAGTGACTGCATGCCTTTACGCTGATATGGGTATTGTGTTACTACAGACAGCCCTTAGCAATGTGGAGCTACTGCAAGCTTCTAGCTTTACAGGCTGGTTTCCGTCATATGATTCTGTTGTGTACACATCATAGCTACAAGCATGGTATAGTTTTAAAGGAATGGTTCCCCCAGAAATCATATTTACATTTCTTTTCTCCCCAGATGGAACTGGAGCTGAGACACTACCCTTGTTAACAAAGAGTAGTACTCAGTAGTTTTCTAAATGACCCAGCTTTTTGGTCAAACTTCTCTCCACCTGCTCCAATCACATGCAGGTCTTAGCTGAGATTTGTCAGACCAGTCAATGTGTTTTAAGACACAGTTTACTGTGAAGTATAATATATATAAATACAATCTCACCACTACAGGAAACCACTTCAGACAGCAGCAGGGCTGGTAAAAGACTGATCTTGGAACAAATCACCACATTATCACTTTCTTTACATTTTATTGGAGACAATATATTTAAACATTCTCACCAATAAAACAAATATCTAGTAACATTTTCAAATATATATATAAAAAAAAATAAAAAATAACTACTCCCCCCACCCATGACCTGCTGTCACTTAATGCCAGTCTCAGGAACCCTAATACTGGTGATGATAATATTATTGGGATGAATTAAAAAAAATCAGCAGACGCTGGCAGATTCTATTGAACTGACACATATTTATTTTGTAAGGTAAATATGATTTTTTTTCCATGTGAAGGGTCTGCCCTACTACTACATGGGATGGTATTTATCACAGAATGGGGAAATACATGCATAAAAACTCTGCTGATTTTTCTTTGTGTAATCAAATCAAATCAAATTTATTTTTTTATATATTTATTTATTATTTATAATAAGGTCTACCTTGATCTGGTTCAGATGATGACAGGCATGTATTCGACTTAACCAGAAAGATCTACATTTTTTTGTAGAACTCACAAACTGTGCATCACCATAAATGTTATGGAGAAAGTGGGTATCAGGATATCCTTTCTCTCCTCTGGTTTTAAAAGTATTTTTGGTTTGTTTCAGGCATGATTGTTGCCTTAAATGGCATTATTGCTTCATTGCCCATTGTATTGCTGTAACACGTGATTAGAGACCTTTACAGTTGAGTAGTGTATTTGGTGTTCCAGGTGCACTGTCACAGCTGACTGTTAGATCTTCATCTTAAATAATTTTCATATGCAAATTAATCTACTTCCTACAGATCACAATGCTCAGAGACTTTGTTGCATGGAACAAGATGTTTTACATAGATTTTCCTTTTGCTAGACCACTTCCTTTATTTTCACTTAAAAAATGAACAAAATATGTGACAATATGTGGTCAGTGGTTTCTAAATGTTTGCATAAAACTGTAAGAGAGACCCTCCAGAGTGTAAAATGCTAATAGTTCAGTTATTAGAGTTTTCATTGTCCATTGTTATGTTTTGAATGCACTGGATTGGCTGAACACACTCGCATGAAATCAGATTACATAGTTATTTTAAGTTGTGTTGAGCATTACGCTCAACATTAGTCACCTCTGAAAGTGCTGGCTATGCTGGTTTTTGTTTGAAGTTGATAAACCAAGTGAAACAGAGACAGGATAATTAAAAATATATAAGAATCATATAAAAATCATACTTACCCATGAGGAAGATACACAATGGGGTAAAACTTGTCAATATTGCTGACAAGTGGACAAAGAAGGGAATGTCGCATCTACTTTTTGTTTTAAAAAATGTACAGTGGACACACCTCATTCAAGTTTTTATTTATTTTTACTACATTATAAATAAACACTGAAGTCATCCAGACTCTGAGTGAACACAAAATGAATCATGTAGTAAACTTAAAAGTGACAAACAAACCAAAACATGACTTTAGTATTAATCTACAATGCAGACCATTTTTAAATAATGAAAAACCACTGAATGTGCAGAAGATGTGTCCAAACTTTTGACTGGTACTGTATATCATTTTGTTTAAAATAATTTGTCTTACTTTGTGCAGTTATATGTTATCACTTTCTGTTTAAAACAGCTTATTTGGAATGTTTGTGTTTGTTGTGTTTATGGATGCTGATACAATATATCAGTGAAAAATAACGTCTTATAAATGCAGATGATGCTGTGAAATAAGATGCAATTGATATGGTTAACATAATTGAATGTGATATGTAAAGGCAAATTTTAAAGCTTTCAAAAATGCCCCAAATGACCCAAAACTCTTAAGGGTTAACAAACCAAAAATACTTTTAAAACCAGAGAAGAGAAAGGATGTCCTGATACCCACTTTCTCCATAACATTTATGGTGATGCACAGTTTGTGAGTTCTACAAAAAATGTAGATCTTTCTGGTTAAGTCGAAACTGCCTGCAGAGTTCAGGCTAAACCAGGTTAAGACTTTTGAGGCCATGTTAAAACCCACGGTTGAACTATATGACAGTGCCAAAGTCACACAAAGCAGAGCATTATGCCTCTGTGGTGAATGTACTGACAGTGAGGAAGAGCAGACCCGTCCACATTGCTGAGCATGTTGTAAAACATTCTCACCTGTCACCTGTTTATTTAGTATAGACTGTGACTGAGTGCTCTGGATAAAGGATAGGCACAGGAGGGGCAGTGATCTGCATATGTATACTGTGGTGAACAGATGTCGCAATGCTATATACTTTCATAGTTCTGCACCAGCGACAAACTACAAAGCAGGCTGAAAGTTTTTACTGCACCGGGTTATTCATTACTGTCATTTACATTAAATTAACTATGTTAAAGTGACTGAAAATGCACAAGTATTGGTCAATGTGCTTGCACAAAATGCAGTTTGACCTCTGCATTTAACTGATCTCTGCAAATTTTTCCAGTTTTGAAGGTAAAATGATTGAGGTTAATGTCTCATTACACTCTGAAATGAAAGCACAGGAGTTAAATAAGAACAGTGAATCAGTTTAAAGACTAAAATGTGTCTAAACTTTGGACACAAAGCAGCACCTTTGTCAGATATAACAGCTGAACACACTCGTGACATTCTTTCTACAATAGACATCAAACATTCTTCAGACAGTTCTTCACTAATCTGCTGGAGAACGTCACATAAATGTTGGCTCTTGTAGGTTTGCTTTGCTTTTCATTTCATCCCAAATCAGCTGGATGGGGTTTAAGCCTGAGACTGTGCTCCACTCCATGTTTTCAAGCTGACCATCTTGTTCTGCCATCTGGAAGAAGGTATTGTAGCATTCAGACCCTCACCTCTAGACTTTCCTACAGTTTCATCCATCAGGCTGTCAGACTCCTTAATACACACAGTCTGACTCTCATGAAGTAAATACCTCTGCATATTTGCACAGCGCTGTATACTGTCCCACTCATTGCAATATTTGCACACCTGCACAATCCTTACATTTACACTTTATACAATACACAAATAATGTAGTCTGGAATCTTGCTCCCTGTTAATAAACCACTCAGTACCATATACTGACCATCTCTACATTTGTCCTGTAATGTGTCTCAGTCTAGTCAGAGGGCTTGTACTATAGCATAAGTCCTGTATGACTGCATGTTTACTGTATGTTGTTAAATGTCTTGTGTTCTTGTGTTGCACCTGGTCCTGAAGGACTGTTATTTCGCTTCATTATGTACTGCACTGTATACACATGAAATTATAATAAAAAACCTCTTGAACTCTCTTGTTGTTTTTTCCTGAGGTAGTTCTGGCAGAGCTTGGACTTACTGTAAGTTTTGGGTCATTATCTTGTTATAGGATGAACCCCTGACCAACTAGGTGCACTAGGAAACTGTTCTAAAACTTTTGACTGGTAGTGTATATACATACGTGCATGCATGCAAATATACATACAGTTAAGTCCATAAATAAGTAACACACTTAACGGAGACAACATTTTTTTACATTTTGGTTCTGTACATTAGTACAATGAATTTTGAACAAAACAATTCAGATATAGTTGAAGTTCAGACTCTCAGCTTTAATTCAGTGAGTGGAACAAAATTATAAATAAAATGTGCATTTCAAATACTTAGTTGAAAACGCTTGTTGGCAATGACTGTCTTGAACTCATGAACATTACCAAACACTGTGTTTCCTCCTTTTTAATGCTAAGCTAGGCCTTTACTGCAGCGGTTTTCAGTTGCTGTTTGTTTGTGCCATCACAATGCCTCTGCTGTGTCTTACAGATGATGTGGTATGCTTTGGATGATAAGCTGTACCACACCTTTGTCATACTTTTTTCTTTCCATCAATCTGGTAGAGGTTGATCTTAATTTCATCTGTCAAAGAATGTTCTTCCAGATCTGTGCTAGCTTTTTTAGATTTTTTTTTTTTTTTTTTTTTTTTTTTTTGCAAAGTCCAATTTAACCTTTTTATTCTTGAGGCTTATGAGTGGCTTGCACTGTGCAGTGAACCCTCTATGGTTACTTTCATGCAGTCTTCTCTTTATGGTAGATTTGGATATTGATACACCTGCCTCCTGGAGAGTATTATTCACTTGGTTGGCTGTTGTGAAAGGATTTTTATTCACCATTCAAATTACTCTGTGATCATCCACCACTGTTGTCTTCCGTGGGCATCCTGGTTTTTTTGCATTGATTAGATCACCAGTGCTTTCTCAAACTACAGATTTTGCCACTCCTTATATTGTAGCAGTTTCTCATATGTTTTTTTTTTTCTGTTTTTCAGCTTAAGGATGGCTTGTTTCACACTGCAAAAACAGCCCTACTTGAAATAAGTCAAATATTCCTAAATGTGATACATTTTACTTGTTTTGAGAAAAAAAAATCTGCCAGTGGAGTAAGCAAAAGTTAATTGGCTAGAATTCTTATAACTAGCAAATGAATCTAACTCATATGTGTTTTTAAATTAAACTAAATTGTCAAGAATGAAAGAAAATTGTGCTTCTTATAAGCAAAAAATGCTCTTCTTAAGAAATATTTTTTATAATTAGTGTATAAACCCTAACACTTGATTTAGATTCATTAAATACATTTCTTAAATTGAGAATTTGTTTAAGTGGCCTTATTCTTTAAATAAGAACAAAAATCTTATTCTTATTTTGAAATTTCAACCAAACCATAGTCATACCCAGTAACTGGTAAATGAAGCTGAAGATGAGCTGAAATATCTTATTAAGAAAAAGTTAGACATAAGTCATTAGAATGAGCTTAATTTTCTTGTGGAAAACTTGCTTGTTAAGAATATTTTTTTTATTTTTAGACAAAAATGAGAAAAATGTCCATAAACAAGGTTTTTTTTTTTACTTTCTTAAAAACTGTTTTTTTTTTCAGTGCACCTGCATGCAGAGCTCCTTTGGCCACATGTTTTCTTCACAGCAAAATCTTTCAAATGCACACACCACACCTCAAACCAACTCCAGGCCTTTCATCTGTTTAATTGAGAATGACATAACCAAGGAATAGCCCACACCTGCCCATGAAATAGCCTTTGAGTCAAATGTCCAATTACATTTGATACCTTTAAGAACAGGGTGGCACATCTTAAGGAGCTGAAACTCCTAAACCCTTCATCCAATTTTTATGTGGATACACTCAAATAAAAGCTGAAAGTCTGGACTTTATGTCCATGTCCATTATATCACTATAACTTGAATATGTTTCAGTAAACAGGTGAAAAAAAATTCAGTGTCCAAATATATATGGACCTAACTGTACATACACATACTAGGGGGCAGTGAGCATGTGCAGCGGGCAGCCCTATCCACAGCACCTGGGGGGAGCAGTTGGAGGTTAGGTGCCTTGTTTAAGGGCACTTCAGTCATGACCTGCCAGGGGATTGAACCAGCAACCTTCCAGTCACAAAATCAGGTCCATAACCACCAGGCCTCGGCCTCATCTATAACACACCATAACTATAGCTGCCTATATTAAATCCCCTGTCATGTAGCAGAATCCATTAATATTTAACTATTAACATTGTGGCATCAATAGATTTACATCCATTTCTGTCGATCTCTGTGATTCTGTCAGACATAAATATGGATGGTTTCTGTTCATATCAGTGAGTCTCTGATCCATCATCATACAGTGTAATCAACAAAGCCACCCACTGTCACCACATCCGTACTCTAGAATGTAAAATGTGTAGTTTCTATCAAATACCATTTCAGACTTTTTCCACCTGAGTTATAAATTGGCTTTAAGCCTCCTTACCTTCTTGTCTGTATTCTCTTGGACTTCACTGTAGATCTCCTACAGTGGGAATTTTTTAAATTTCAAGGGAGAAGTCTTGCTTGTGGGCACTTACATCCTCTTTGGATGATTAGTGGTCTGCCTGTCTGTGCATGTATACAAAGATTCCACATTCTCTTTATTGTAAGGGTTAATAGGCTTCAGTTCACACTGTCACATTATATAACTGACAGACTGCAGAAGTTTGACTAGTTAGAAAAACATCACAATCTACATACACATGGCAACCTTTCACAAAGGCCATCTAAAGAACAATGCCTTATCGTGGAGTGGTTTACAAACAACATTTAACCCATAATATCAAGTTTTCCTCTTACCTGAAGCATGTTGTTGTGTAATTGGTCCAAATTAATTTTGATACATTTACTTGGTCCACAATGCAATGCATAACTAAAAGGGAGGAGCTACTGATATCTAGAAATTATTGACAATATGGCAGACAGCAGCTGGGCACAACAGGTTGGGATGATGTATGTTATATTGGTATGGCATCACTTCCTGTTAATAATAATAATAATAATAATAATAATAATAATAATAATAATAATAAAACATTAAGTATTTTAAGTGTGTTTGACCAATAAACTGCCAAATTAAACACTCTTGAGATTAGTACATAGTATATACCTTATAGTAGTGTTTGGAGTGCAATTGGGACACCTCCATTGTGACTTTATCAGAATAATGGAAAAATATAGTCATATTACCCACCCCTACCATCTGTTCAGTTTTTGAGGTGGAGCTGTGGGTGACTGTATGTGATTCAGACATTCTTCTTTTCTGCAGAGTGGAGTCTCCTGAGCCTGATGGAGATGACTGGCCTGATGCTGACCAGAAGCCATCTATTTATGCAACTGCCCCCAGGTCAAAGGTAAGTGGCCTCATGCCAAAGCAGACCATTCAATCTAACTCATGCCTTTTTACAGTTGATATGATCTGTACTGGTCAAAACTTACCAGTGCACATAGTCTGGAATATGCATTGATTCTAAAAGCTGCAATTTGATTCATTTGATTCTGCTGATCCAGCGTACATGCACAAACCCCATTTCTGGAAAAGATTGCTCCTCAAAGAAAGACTGGAATTGGCATATTTCTCCCTCTACAGTGCATAAGGACATCTGGAGGAATTTCAGTGTGTAGTGGGCAGGGGTGCCAGCCTAAGATTAACAGCTGTGAGCTCTGATTCTTCAGACAGCACTGTATCAATATAACCACATGAGTAAAGGATTACTTTGACAAACCTTTGTCAAGCAGTGCAGAAAAGGGTTACATTAACAAATGGCTTGTAAAACTTTGCTGTTCATAAAAGAATCCATGATAACCATGTCCAGACACAATGTGAAGTTCTCTGGGCTCAGATGATGGATGGACCATCATACAGAGGAAGTGTTTATATGGTCAGATGAATCAATGTTTCAGATCTCTTTGTAAAAAAACAAATACCATGTGCCCTGGACCAAAGACACAAAGGACCTTACGGACTGTTATAAACAAAAAAGTACAAAAGCCAGGGTTTGTCGTGGTATGGCATTGATTTTTGCATTGCATTTTTCTGCAAGACTATGCAAAATTTCAGTACCCCACCCCAAACAAAAAAACAAACAAACCTGGGGACAAGCCATGTGTCCCCCTATGTTACTTCACCTTTCCATTAAATTCCATTCTCTCCTTGAGAAAATTACTTATTGCCATTTTTTGCCTATTCTTGCTTTTCTTGCTAACTGTGGTTGCCATTATCTGTTTCTCATTGTTATGATACACAGTACATTATATGTCATGGACATGGTCCCCTTCATCTTTGGCATGGAGAACCATGCCATGTTTTTTACCATAGACAAGCTAAAAAAACTCATCAGACCACATAATAGTTTCCAGTCTTTTGGACCATCTGAGATGAACTTGCATTTCTTGATGCAGTGGCTGGCTGTGTCAATGGCTGTCTGATATACTCTCATAACACATGTAGCTTCATTTAACACAGCAGCAGTTTCTCATTTTGTTTCTGTTGGAGTGCTTGAAGGTCTTACACATCCAACTGGATGTTCATATTTTTGTTTTTGTTTTTGAGTTTGGTGACAGAAGGGCTGTTAATGCAGAAATCAGAGCCACATTGACATTGAGGACTTTTTGGTACATGTATTTTGCTCCATTATAGTGTTATTTTTTAAATTCATTTAACTAATATTGAAAATATTAAATAGAAATGTTTATGTTCAGTGTTCCACCAAAACATCCAACACATCAAGCCAAGCTATAAGAAGTCCATCAATATTTTTAATTATCAACAGAAAATATGAATTACAGTGTTAACCTATCACTTAGGTCACATATTTACACCTATTGTGAGGATGAAATACAGTACCAGTCAAAAGTTTGGACACCCCTTCTCATTCAATGTTTTTTATTATTTTGTCCTACATTATAAATTAACTGAAGTCATTCAGACTGTGAGTGAACACATAATGAATCATGTAGTAAACTTAAAAGTGTTAAACAAACCAAAACATGTTTTAGATTTTACTTCAAAGTAGACACACAACTGATGTCTCAAACACATTAAGAGGCAAGAAATGCAAGTCATGAGCTCTTGACAAGACACAGCTGTTAACTGAAAGCCATTCCAGGTGACTACCTCATAAAGCTGACTGAGAAAATGACAAGAAAGCTGCATCTAAGCAAGAGGTGCCTACTGTGAAGAATGTCAGATATAAACATATTCTGGTTTGTTTACTTGTTTGTTTACTAAATAATTACAGATGTGTTTATTCATAGTTTAGATGACTTTAGTATTAATCTACAATGCAGAACATTTTAAAATCATGAAAAACACTGAATGTGCAGAAGATTTGTCCAAACTGGTACTCTAAATGTGGCAGGACAGTCTTATTTAAATACATGCACCCAAACTGTACAAAATCTGGAGGTTTTATCCATATAACATTTTTTATAGATTATGTTCAGATATTTTTATTATTTTTAGTTAATATTTTTTTATTTATTTTATTTTTAGTAAATGATATGTGATCCATGTAAAAATGTAAAATCTGAGCACTTTAGAGCTCTAATAGCTCAAAAACACTACTGTGACCAGTGGCATTAAATAGGCTCAAGCTCAAGTTAAATAAGTTCAGACTTAATCACATTTTAGGAATCACCAGAGGGTAAATGCCTTTCAGATGATTGAGAGGTTGCTTGTTTAAACTTGCCTCATCTCTGCTACCCAGTAACACAGATTTGTTAAATTATAACAGGTTTCAAATAATAGCAAAACATATAATTTAAATAAATCGTTTCTGTGATGTTTCTAAAACATTACATATCGTATATCTGCCTGTCCAGACTACAGATGTTTAGCTCAATCTTTTATGTGGTAGTGTGTCAGCTTACACTGCTTTTGAATGAGGCATAACAAAGGTCATTTACATACCAACTTATGCAAAAGTTTTTGCACCCCTGATCAAAGGACACATTTTATTGATTTTCTAAATTTAAAAAAAAATATTTAAAACTATTTATTTGCTTAATTTAATACATATAATAAGAATGAACTATATACTATTTAATGTTCCATAATTTTAATGCAGACCACATTTTACATTTCATCTTTCCCCCAAAATGTTACATTTGGTAAAAAAAAAGTGTAAGTGTGGATTAAAATAGGGCTTTGTTGTAGAAAATACTTTTTACGTTTACATTTAAAACATCAATAAAACATGTACTTTAACATATTTCGTTTATGGCATTTGTCAGATGCTCTTGAGATCTGAGTGATGTACAACAGTGTTTTGTTTACATTAAGAGAATTATCTCAGCTAGTACAGACAGATTAGAGTCCTAACTACTCTTCAGTTCAGACACTGTTAGAACTAAACCATCACTAATACCTAGAAAGAAGGAAACATACACAATCATACACAATATAAGAGATTTACAATACATTACAATAAGAGTTTAAACTAGTGCTGCTTAAGTGCTCCACAAAGAGATGCTCTTCAGTCTGTGTGTGAAGACAGTGAGGGACTCTGCTGTTAGAACAGTCAGTGGGAGTTTGTTCCACCACCTGGGTGCCAGGACAGAGAAGAGTCTTGAGGCTAGTTTTCCACGTGTCTTCGAGAATGGCGGGTCAAGCCGAGCTGTAGTCTACCTCCATGGGCTCAAGGTGCAGCTTGACCATTGTCATTAGGTAGGGAGGGGCTGGTCCATTTTTAGCTTTGTATGCGAGCATTTAAATCTGATGCGAGTAATACAGGAAGCCAGTGAAGTGAACACAGCCTTTAACAACGCTACACTAACTTCTGCATACCATTATTAATGGGATAGTTGCAAAAACATATTTAAATCTAAAGCATAAAGAGAAATGGTTGGGAGATGATCAAATAAAATGATTGTTTTTGTACATATAAATCACACAGATGTTGCAAATGGACTTGTAAGACAGAAGTAAAAATATGATATGGTTTGTTAAAAGATATATATAAAAAAAACATGTTCCCAAACGTCTGCCACCTCCTGGAACCTTCTTTACATCAGTTTAAACTGAAGAGAATGAAAAACATTACATGATTTTTTAAATGTATTTCTGCACCAGGCCTCTAGATGATGCCAGAGGTTCAGTTTGGTGTCAGTGCAGGAAGAGACCGGAACATGAACACTGCAAAAACATCACTACTTGAAATAAACCAAATATTCCTAAATGTGATCAATTTTTCTTGTTTTGAGGGGGAAAAAATCCTTCAATGGAGTAATCAAAAGTTGGATGGCTAGAATTCTTATAACTAGCAAATGAATCTAACTCAACTAATATAATGTGTTTATAAAGTAAACTAAATTGTCAAAAATGAAAGAAAATTGTACTTCTTACAAGCAAAATTTGCTTTTCTTAAGAATTTTTTTTATGAATTTTATGAACTCGATTTAGAGTCATTAAATACATTTCTTAAATTGAGAATTTGTTTAAGTGGCCTTATTCTTTAAATAAGAAAAATAATCTTGTTCTTATTCTGGAATTTCAACCAAACAATAGTCATACCCTGTAACTGGTAAACGAAGCTGAAGATGAGCTGAAATATCTTATTAAGAAAAAGTTATACATGTGACATATGCTTAGAATGAGCAAAATTTTCTTGTACAAAACTTCCTTTAGACAAAAATAAGAATAAATGTCCACAAACTATTTTTTTTTACTTTCTTAAAAATAGTTTTTTACAGTGAACGTTTACTTCAACTCAACTGATTTACAACCTTGATATCAATGTTGATGTGGCCTGAATGAATTAGTCACATTTTATCCTTTTTTTAAATCTATTTTATCTATTTTTACATTTTGTTTATATACTGTGCCATTTACAGTGTAGGATTTAATTACATAATTGTCTAATAGACAGCATCTCAGCCAACTTTAAACTTCCATTATTAGAAATAATCCACCACTGAAAGACTAGACCTAGATTAAAGCTCCAATTCTGGATCATACTGTCATATGTCATGTGGGTCATTACTGTAATCCATATGGCTCGGGTTCAGGACACATCAGCGTTATTGTCAGGGAAGATAAACTGATGTGTCTTTTGTTAGTTTGGATATGAATATTTATTTAAAATCTTTACAATCATGCATAACGTGATCACATCTTATGAATTCTTCTTCAATCTACAATGCGGTGAGTATACAAATGAAAATGTGGAAAATTTAATGTGAAAATAAATAGTTTTGCTCTGGTGGTGGATCATTCTCAGCACTACAGTGACACCGTGTGGGTGGGTGTTGTGCTGCTTTAAGTGGGTCGGACACACTGTGTCTACTCTTATACAGTTATACTCTGTCTCTCTCTATACAGCTCCAAATAAGAAAAGGTTAGGACAGTATGGAAAATACAAGTGAAAAAAATTACTTTTTTTCATTTATTTCACTGCACACAGTATGAACCCAAGATATTTCATGTTTTGTTTGGTCAACTTACCAAACATTCTCTACTGAGGACAGGTCAGGAGCAGTGACGTGTGGTGAGGTTCATGGTTGGTGAGGCACTGACTCCTTTAGAGTCAGATTTACAAATATATAAACCCAAAAGGGAGCTTATTCAATTGGCTACTGGTTATTTCGTATCTCATCAGCGTTCTTCACACACACACACACACACTCAGACATGTAAGGTACGTATTAAAGACATTAGCCAGACTGTGGAAAATCAGGGTATATAAACGTGTATGCAAACATTATATTGGCGACATGCAGCGATACAGCGACAGGCACACGCCAACTGCATGTATCAACCCAGTTTGTGATGGATTTGGCATTCAGAGGTGAGGCTCAGCTTGTTGCTGCCGCACCTTGCGTTTCACCGTTGTATTTGAACAAGAAATATGCAATTTCAGTGATTTTGACTATAAAAATGTTTGAAATTAGTCATAAAGATCAGTGGACAAATATCAGTATTCATTTTATGTTATCTTTTTTTTTCTTATCATGATGACAGGCGAGGCTGTGCTGGCTCTGCGTCACCTGAATCACCTGACCGCACGTCCCTGGTCAGGAGGTCAGTCCAGTACCCTTACCCTCTTGTTCCACAGCCATGCCTTTATAATGAGTGCAGCATATGGTTTTGCATTGTTTTGTTGAAAATGCATGGACATCTGCGAGAAAGAATTCTCTAAAATGTCAATGCACTTTTCCGAAGTGTAAATTACCTTTGTCAAGGGCACCCCATACCATGACAGACCCTGACTTTTAGAACTGCATTTCGATGGTCCTTTTGGGGTTTTTCTTCCAGACAACACAGTGTTCATTTCTTCCTAAAAAAAAGATCTGGAATACTGATTAATCTGACCACAGTGCACATTTAGACTGTGTGAGGGTCCATCCTAAATGCCTCCAAGCCCATTAACACGAGTCTTCTTTTTTGCACAGTAAAGTTTGGCTATGTTGTAGTGGTTGATAAAACTTTGCTTAAGTAGTCCTTCACCTATGTGGTAATATTAACAGTTGATGAATGATATTGATGCAGTGCTGTTCAAGGGATCACATGTCACAGGTGTTCAGCTTATACAGCTTTTTACACTGAAATTCTTTCAGATTCTTTGCATCATTTAATGACATTATACAGTGTACAAATAGAAACACTCAAATTCCTTCCAGTCTTTCTTTGAGGATCACTGTTTTGTGTTCCTAACTGTACAATCTGAATCCAGTTTTGAGTTTCATTATATATATATATATATATATATATATATATATATATATATATATTTAAATGAGTGAGATATTTTGGTGACTATTGAGTTCAAATGTTTATTACTGATCTTAGCTGTGCAGCTCCAGTAAAGTGAATTACATTTGCAAAGTACTGAGGGCTGGTTCCATTGAGACTCTACAATGTGTGTTGTGTGTGTCTGTGTGTGTTTCACGTGTTGAGTGGGCTGTGGCCATGCTACCATCAGAGCAGCTTAATTACAGGTGCTGACAGTTGAAGGTTTGTTGCAAATGTTTGCTTTGTTTTGTTTTTCTTCACCTTTCTTTAACTGTAGAGCTTGTGCAGCTATCGAAACTGCAGGGTGGTTCAAAGGACTGGATGACAGGATTTTTTACACTGAATGCCAAAAAAAATAAAAAATCATACATAAACTGTAAATGACAAATGGCTGTTGTAATGGCTACTTAGTTGACTCTTAAAAGAATTCTTCACTCAGAAATTGTGTTTCTTTTTTTTTCACTTAACCAAGACACAGTTAATCAACCAAGACATTTTTGAAGTCCAAATTTTGTTTTCTGTTATTACTAAAAAATACTCAAACTCCACAGCCACATAAAAACTCAGTACATCGGTAAACCATACTGTGTCATACATCACATTGTGTAGTGTGTGAGACCTGGATGAGTATGCAGATTGAGAGAAGTTTTGGTGAAGTATTTGAACAGAAAAAACTGGGCTATGAGTTTGACTGTTGAGTGTTTGTAAGTGACATTAGCCTTCCTTGCAGCCCCAGATTTAAAGTAATGAAGCAAAGTATGGACTCCAAGCTTGTCTTGACTGATTGACAACATTTAGATTTAGATTCAGTGTGATTTGCACACAATTCAATTTGACCTCCACATTTAAGCCATGCAGCGAAACACACACTAGTGAACACACTAGGCTGTGAGAACATGTGCCCGAAGTGGTGGGCAGCCCTATCCATGGTGCCCGGGAAGCAGTTGGGGGTTAACTGCCAGTCATGACCTGCCTGGGGATTGAACCGACAACCTTCCAGTCAAAAGACAAGATTCCTAAACACCAGACCATGAAAATTACAGAGAACAATCTGAAACAATAATACGTTTACAAGCACTTCAGTATTTTTCAGGATATTCAGGTCTTAGTTACAATACAACAAATATATAAAGATTCAATATATCCCTGAATGAGATCTCATTTGCCCTGACATTGTGTACTCTGGTAAAATGCCAGATTCTTTCTTTAGACACATTTATGAGTTTTGGGTGGAGAATGCATGTGAAAGAATGATGTAATTAGTCCTCCCAAAAACCCAAAAATGTTTTAGGAGTCTGCCTTTAAATTCTTCTTTGAATTTGAATTCACTGACCACATAATGACTTACAGAAACATTTGACTGGTTCATTAATTAAGCGATTAAACAGAAGTGCACTGAAATGCCTTATAGATGTTTGTTCTCAGTAGGGGATGTGTTAAATTTAGAGTGATAACATTAGTACTGTGAAATGCAGAATTTCATATTGTGAATTTTCAGTTATTACTGTCATTTTAGATGAATGAATGAATGTTACACTTATATAGCACCTTTCAAGATACCAAAGGACGTTTTACAGTCAACACACTCCATTTACACACACTCAACCACACACACACACCGGTGAGAAGCCAATCGTGCACAGCGTACTCTCAACCCGGAAGCGACCATCCACCTGGAGGACTGCATCAAGCACTAGGGGGATCACCCAGAACAGAGTGCCAACCATATCTGGGCAAAATACATACATACCGGTACATACATACACACAGACATACACATTCACACACACCAGGGTAATTTTAGAGTATCCAATTCACCTGATCTCCATGTTATTGGACTGTGGGAGGAACCGGAGTCCCCGGAGGAAACCCACGCAGACACTGGGAGAACATGGAAACTCCGCTCAGATGTGGACTCAAACCCAAGACCTCAGCGCTGAGAGGCGAACATGCTAACCACTAAGCCACCGTGCCGCCCTAATGATGCTATTGAATGCCAAAAAATAACAAACATGTAAAGACTAGAACTCTAAAGAGTAGAACTGGTGTTCTGTATTGGCTGGTGCTCCGTTACTTATACAGAAACCTAGGATGTATTCCTGGTGGTAAGATAATAAGGAGTGATAGCCCTTCGTGTTGTTCGTGTTGTTAGTAGATATACAAACAGCTGATACATACTTCTCTTTGGAACCCAATTTTCCCTCCTCTTCTACTCCACCCAGTTAAAGTGGAGGCTGTGGGCTTCACTCTTCCCCTCATTTCAGATCCTTTAGGCCTGAAAGGTGAGGTGTTGTGGCCTAAAGGTTAGAGTAGCAGGCTTGGGTTTGAAAGGTCAGTGGTTTATTCCACTGAACCAGCAGGACATGGTTGAAGTACCACTAAACAAGGCACTTGACCTTCATCTGTTACTCAGGTGCTGTGGATGATGGCAGGGTCCTAGCCTATTTGGGGCCCTTGGCGAACAACCCCTCCACCATTTCCCAACCCCCCTTCCTGTTCATAGAACTGTGGTGAACTTCAACTTATTTTCTCCATTTTCAATGGTTTTTCATTAAACATTGCCTGGAACTGTACATTTATTCTTCTTCAAAGTTACACCATGCATTGGTATCTAATGACTTCTCTGGCTACTACAATAATGCTTGTTAGTCAAGATGGGGGGCATGGGGTAAGTAGTGGTGCCTCTAATGCCAGCCCATTGCACTTGGACTGTTCTTGTGAAATATGTACAGTATTTCTCAACTGAGTAATGTTATGTCAGAGGAAGTAGAATCCTATGTTGCTGTTATTTTATTGTTTGCTGTAGCTATTGGTCTTTTGTAACCTCATATATTTCATCACTTTATGGAATTTGAGCCTTCTCCACCCTCCATGCTGAGTGAAAGAATGACAGAAAGTCTCTGTTTGTGATTCCTTGTCATTCTGTGTACCATTGTTTTCATTCTGGAGGGTTTAACATGCTGAAACTGTCTGATCAGCCACAGAGACAAAAGACTGAAGAGCAAGAAATCACATCTGAAAATCTAGAATTAATATTGTCTTTAATATCACTGATTGTTTTCATCTGAAACAGATTATTATTGCTTGGTTTTCTTCTGCAAAAGTGATCTTACAAGGTTACAAGTGAAAAGTTACAAAGTGTAATTAATAAAGAATGATAAAATGTTATTGCTTGTTGTAAACATACTGTTTGTATCACCAATCTTCCTGTTGAGTGTTTTTTTCCTCAATGGACAAATATATACTGTACATGCTCACACTCAGAATTACAGTTGTGGAGATACCTGAAGGGTTTAATGCTTCTAAAATCCACCTCACAGAAAGTTATTAAATGAAATGATAAATACTGCATGATGTATCCAACATTGCTTAAAGATTGTTTTTGCCTAAATTGTATTAATGGTAGAGCTTTATGTGTAGGTTCACTGGTGGTTATTTGGATAGTACAAAATATATACTTAAGTACAACTTCAATTCCATTTGTGTAAAATGTAAATAGCGCAATGATTTACATCTGATATGTGTTCTAGGTTCTACTGTGAATATGGTTCTATTAGATTTGCACATCATTGCATTCTTTTTTATTGATATTTATTTACATTATACACAGCATCCCAACTTTTTTGGAATTGGGTTTTTAGAGGCAACTTCTACTTTCTATCACAATCATAGTAAAGTTTTTCAAACATGCTGAAAGTTTTGCCTGAATTAAGCAGAAATCTTGAAAAAAGGTGGAATTTAGTACATGCAGTGCTACACAAAACAAATTAAAATACCATAAACAGTTCATTTATGTCCATAATTCCATTGAAAAGGTAATGTTATGTTCATTATACATAAAGTGACATATTTTTTTTTTTGTTTTATTGTTGATACTGTTAGTAATTTACTGAAACTTTAAATATTTTAATAATATGAGATTCTAGTTTTCTGGAGTTTTAAACTCTACTGGTCAACAATAAAACAAAAGGTTTGAAATGATATTTTACATGTAATTTATATAAATTAAAATCTTTTTATAGATACATAATTTAATTATGTATACTATAATATATGTATATATACACTACTTTCCAAAAGTGGAACACCTCAATTTTTCTAGTCATTTATTACAAGTCTTTCAAGTTCAGTGAATAGATTGAAATAATACAAAGGTAAACGTTGAACTGCCAGAGTTTAAAAAAGTATGGTTACCCAAGACTAAAATTAATTTACAGAATTATACACAAAGGCTTTTGTCAGGAACGTGAAATGGGTTAACAGGTGAAAGCTGTTCTGCAGTAATGGAGGTGATCACGCCTTGAAAGCTGGTGCTACTAATTCCTACAGAGAGGCAGCCTGAGCCACCACAGATACCACAGCATTCTGCAGTGCCATGCAGTACCATCAGGTGTGCACCTAGTTAGTCAGATGTTCATCCTACAGTAAGGTAATGACCCAAAACATCAGTCCAAGCTGTGCCAGAACTACCTCAGGACAAAACAAGATGGTCAGCTTGAAAACATGGAGTGGAGCACAGTCTCCAGACTTAAACCCCATCCAGCTGATTTGGGATGAAGTGAAAAGCAAAGCAAACCTACAAGAGCCAACATTTATGTGACGTTCTGCAGCAGATTAGTGAAGCACTGTCTGAAGAATGTTTGATGTCTGTTGTAGAAAGAATGTCAGGAGTGTGTTCAGCTGTTATATCTGACAAAGGTGCTGCTTTGTGTCCAAAGTTTAGACACATTTTGGTCTATAAACTGATTCACTGAGTTCTTATTTAGAGTCAGTCAGACATTAAACTCAATCAAAACGTGAAAAATTGTTGTGTTCTAAAACTTTTGACCAGTAGTGTATTTGGATGTAGCTCTGTGCTCTATGTGCTATGTATGTAAAACTTTTAGGTGATATACTTTTGCATGGGAATTTGTTTTGGCTTTTTTTTTGAGAAACGTATGTCTTCCACCTTGCTGACTATTATTGCTTTCTTGCTCTTTATTCTTTTTATCTCATTATTACTGGCACAGGATGAGTCTGGTTGGATTAGTTGAGTTTCAAGATGGGTGGATCAGGCGTGTGCTACCACCATAACTAAGAAATGCCACACCCGTCTGAAGAATGTAGAGTTCTGCATGTTTTGCATACTTTCTCAAAGCATGCAGTGAATCTTGCCAATCTGTGAAGCATTACACTGATTTAAAATGTACATAAACCTTCAGGTCATGTTGTTACCATCAGGTCAATATTTCAGTATGGTCTACTGTCAAACCTGATTCAGCTGTCTATAGCAATGAGCCTGTAGTTTTAATCAAGTATATCTGATATTTCTTATTTATCTTAAGTGTCAAGTTCATTGATCATAATATATAATTCAATGGAGGATGTGCAGTTCAGAACTAGGCTTATTTCCTGTCCTAGACCCACAGTCATCCTTGTTTATCTTTCCTTTCACCAACCGTTGCTGTTTTTCCTCCCTCTCTTTCTCTCTCTCTCTCTCTCTCTCTCTCTTTCTCTCTCTCTCTCTCTCTCTCTCTCTCTCTCTCTCTCTCTCTCTCTCTCTCTCTCTCTCTCTCTCTCTCTCTCTCTCTCTCTCTCCAGAAGGGGCTGCTCAGTAGCTCTGAGACTGACCTGCACAAGCCCAAGCGTTTCTCCACATTTTCCATGGGCTGGAAGAAGAAGAAGAAGAAGGACAAAACTCTATTGCAAGACATTGCAGGTATCAATGCAGAGTCAGAGGTCAACGATGACATCAGAGAGCAGCAAAATGATGACCAGGTAGACCTACAAGCTGCATTCAACCAGCAAGTGCATAGTGAAGTAGTAGAGCCTGAACTGGCACATGCAACACCTTCTTTTATCTTCACCGACCAAGTCCAGCAGCAGAATGTCCACACTGACAAAACTATGGAAGGTACTGGCCCATCCACAGCAAATGTTGTGGCAGTTAACATTGATATTGGCTCTATTTCATATATTGATTCTGACAGTGATGGTTTTCACACTCCTCCAGAAAGTCCAAATTCAGTTGTTCATACACAAGCTGATATCACTGCAGCTGGACAGTGTTTTGCTGAGTCATCTAGAAGCGACATGAGCATTCAACCTAAAATAAATGCAAAAATAACACCCACCCTTAATTTTGTCACACCTGAAACTCTTAGCACCCCCTTTGCTTACACAGATTGCACCACAAAGAGTCATAGCACCATACCTGTGTTTCTGGACACAGCTGACACGGTTCTCAGCACTAAGAGCCCAGTGGATGCTACAGCCTCAGAATTTTTCGATTGCTTAGATTCTAAGGTTTCAGATTGTGGGCCGACCAGTGAAGCTTCAATCATCAAATCTCCCACCAGCACTGAAAACTCTACCAACAATTTGCTTGAAAAGGAAAAACATCTCAAGGTCAACACTACTGATGGAAATCATTCTCTCACTCTTCCTAACCCAGAGGGGCTTGAATGGCACAAAATAAAAAAACAAAATGTCAACATCTCCTCTGACTCCACTTCTGAAGTGACTGAACAGGAGTCATCACAAGGTCACATGGAGTCAAATAGCTTCAGCAGCTTCTCCTCTTCAGTTTTCCCACATAGCTCTTTCTCTAGCCCAGCCCCAAACTCTACTAACCAAACATCCAGTCAAATCACTGATATTATGACTGTTCAGATGGACCACACTGACATCAGTGATACATCTCTTCACAAAATGCCTTTCAACAAAACCAGTGACACCACTCAAACCAGTACTCTTCCAGGTTCTGTACCAGCCATTGGTAATTTGATTCCCAACACTAAATGTTCTCCCAGCCAACAGGAGAGCACACATCACAATACTGCTATTGATTGGGCTTCACCATCCCTTGGTGATGTTTCTGATGACTCTGGTCCTAAACATGATCCTGCTTTCCTCCACAAACCTCTGCTCTGTCCTGTCCTTCCAGAGATCATATTGTCAAACACTGATCTTTCTGGATTGTCTCTTGATCATCGTCATGATGGAGTTTCCACACTGGATATTTCTCTGACTAATGCAGAATCCAATGCTACTGATGTCACAGAGCAGCCCATCCTTGCTTCTGTTAAACCAGTTTGTCATGACTCTGAACCTGTCCCACTACAAAAAGAATCAAACTTCTTCTCATCACCACTTATAATAAGCAGCATAGCAACATCTGACCCAGAAACGTCCACCTTTGAGCTCTCAGCACCATCATACATCGCTGAGAGTGACACTAGTAATGTCTTGTCAAATCCATCATCCACCATAATGTGCACACAAATGTCTGGACCTGATTATTCCAGACAAGGAACTGAGTTATACGAAATAGCCCCACATGAGCAAAATGTCTGTTTGAGTCATTCACACGATACTTCCAGCATATTTTCTCTCAGGACTTTGCCCTTGGAGTCCATCTCTGTTAGCAAAGATCACCTGACTCTCCATCCTGACATCTCCTATAATACTCCCAGTTTTCTGAATGAATGTCAGGCAGTAAATATAGACAAACAGATTGATCTGAAAGCAAATAACATTAAAAGCCTTGAAGAAGAGCAAATATTGCCTCGAGAGCAGGATGAGATTACTGGGTGTAATGAACCTGTGTGGAAGAGTGTGAAACTTGGAAATGGCTTTGAGGCAGTTAAGCCCATTAATGATCATTTAAGTGATGTACAGCTATGTAAGAGATACACACCTGAGAGTGAGGCTGAAAACCAAGTGAAGGTGATTTTGCATGAACATCAATCAAACATGGCAGAAAATACAAAAGAAGACAAACATCTTAGAAACAAAGAGACGGCTTTGGTCACACCAGTACCCTACAAAGCCGAGGAGATGTTTGGGTCGTTTTATGGTCCAGGGACACAAATGGAAGATGTTGAAGAGAAGATCGGTCTTGAACAGAAAACAGAACCTCAGCGATATGCTCATGACAAGACAGGTAGGGAAAGTGAAGCAGCCCAGCAGCTTTCAGATTTCACTGTTATGAAACTGGATGTGCCAGTTCAGCCAGACCTTGTGTCTGAGGAATGCACAGTGGCCCCTCCCTGGAATATGCACAGGGAGTTGTCAGTCATCGACTGTAGCCCAGCAACACACACTCACCTAGGAGCAGGGTACAGCCCCTCCCAGACCACGCTGTCTGGTTGTTTGATAACGCAGCAAGAGAACACACCTGGGGGTGGGGCTAAGGGGATGCCTGTTATCCTCCATGCTGAGAGAGAGAACACCAATACACATGAGCAGGTGACACACACAGAAACCAGCGGAGCATCAACAGAGTATTCCTACAGACACTGTGAAGTCAGCACAGGTGAAGAGGACTCATCTGAATACATCGAGACACGTGGACCACATGACCTAGAAATACTAACCTCAGCTAGTCTATATAGAGCTCACACAGTGGAGAAGTCCGCCAAGGCTTTGGAGATTCTACAACACCTACCGGAAACTATAGAAAGCCAGGATAGGCACAGCACAGAAGCCATATCTACAACCACAAGCAGTGAAACCAGGGAAGCTGATGATACTGATACACAAGACCAACACCTTGCAAGTGTAAGCAGTTTCATGCCCCAATCAGAGACGATTGCCTGTAGCACCACAGATACATCCAGTGCAGACAGAATCCCCTCAACCTCAGGAATCATTGTTTACGTCAGGGAGTTTGGCCTTAACCAGAGTGGGGAAGAAGCTGATCACTCTACAAGAATTAACGCAACCTCTAACCAGCAGCCTGCGTCAGGTTATGCTTCAGCTGGCCGGTAAGTTTCATTTTATTTTGTATAAATGTTTGTTCTTAATATGAGTGTAAAATTCTTTATGAAGCTGTTTAATGAATCAATGTATCATCACCACGTCTCAGATTTCACTACAACTCAGATTTGATTCACTTTGTTTTGTAATAATCCAAATTATTTAATAAACAGTACACCAAAGAATTTTATTTAGGCTAAAAATATGTTAATTTAATTTTACTATAAGTGATTCTAACATTCAAAAATTGATGAAGATGAGCTGCATCCCTACAACTTAATGTCATGACTTCACACAATGAAACAGACTATGAATATGAGACTAAGTTTTTGGTGCTGTTCCTCTTTGCCCTACACTCTTAAAAGAGATGGCTCTTCAAGGGTTCTTTAGTAAAGAAAATTGTTCTATATAAAGGGTTCTTTACATGGTGAAATGGTTCTTCAGATTGAAAAACTTATAATAAATGTAGCCTTTTTGGGGCTATATAGGACCTTTTTTTATTAAAGAACCCTTGAAGAACCATCTTTTTTAAGAGTGTATATTCTCAGAAGATGCACTGTTCTTGAATAAGCCTTTGTTTCAGTCTTATAACATCCCTCTTTCATTCTTCTTCTTATGCCCCATGTCACACAAACTCTCTGTCCATGTTCCTCTCTTTTACCCTTTCCTGTAGCCCGTTTTCTTTCCCGTTTTTATAAAGATTTTTTTCTAGCCATTGTGTTTAAGTCTCTGTGCTCTTCAGAGTCTTGTATGGTCCCGTTAGATTCTGTGTTCACACTATGAAAGTCTGAGATTGGGGGTTGACCTGAGGTCAGATTTCCTCTGAATGTTGTCTCCTCTAAAAAAATCTCAGTGTTAACAAAAGTGGCCTGATCTACAATCAGCAGTCTCCCTCTCTGCCTGAATGACCAAAGCTGTGAAGTTGATACTGGGTCATTAATGAACACTGCTAACCTTGTGTATTGTTAGAACAGCCCAGCGGTCCTGCTTCTGATCTTACTGGCATTCAAAAGCAGTAATGCTGGATGGAACTGATTTAGTTCAATATCAAAATAATGTTCTTTATCATAGTACATTTACATTACATTTACAGTATTTAGCAGACGCTCTTATCCAGAGTGACGTACAACAGTGCTTTGTTTCCATAAGAGAATTTATCTCTGCTAATAAAGACAGGTTAGAGTCCAAGCAACTCTTCAGTTCAGACATTGTTAGAACAGCCATTACTAATACCTTAGAAGGAAGGAAAGATACACAGTTATCTACAATATGAGCATAACAACACATTACAACAAGAGATTTAAACTAGTGCTGACTTAAGTGCTCCATAAAGAGATGGGTCGTCAGTCTGCGTTTGAAGACAGTGAGGGACTCTGCTGTCCGAATAGCCAGAGGGAGTTCACTCCACCACTTTGGTGCAAGGACAGAGAAGAGTCTTGATAACATTTATTGCACCCATACTAGACAGTGTCGCAAAGTGAGTACTTTTCAGTAGAGAGAATGTGATGCAGTGCTGTTAAAGGTTCTCCTACAATTGTACATGATGAAGTAGGTGCCCGTCTAATTGAGAAGTGCCCCTCTAGTGGGGAAACATGTGCCCTTTTTTTGCTACTACCCTTTAAACATCCTGAGTCTGCCACTGAATATGGAAACCCTTAGTATTGAGTGCTACATGCAGTAATATATATATAAATTTTACATATGTAAATTTTTTTGCATATTTTTTTCTGCATATTTTTAATCATTTGGTGCACCATTACTTTGTGCAGGCTATATTTAATGCTTGATTTTTTCCATTATTATAATAACATTATAATTAAATTCAGCAAATAAAAAATAGGCAACATATATAATAAAATATAATAAAATATATGTTAAAATATGCAGGAGTTTTATTTTGTACAGGATGGGTTTACTTTTGCTTACAAAAACAATAACATATTTTAGAAATGAAATTGTGCACATTTTGAGAATTTACTACATGCAGTTACTGTGATCCCTACAAGTGATTCTGTGACATCACAGCATAACTTTGTTATTTATTATTCATTTGTTTTTGGATCATATTTATATCTCAGATATCCAGCTGAGCATTTACTGCCTGTTTGAAATTGAAGTGGGCACTACGTCTTGAATTGGTGCCATCTCTAACATGTTACATTGTAGTTAACATGCACTTAATGTGTAATCTGTGGTGACTTTTGCTTTCATTCATTTCATTATTGATCTATGCCTCGCCTACCTGCATGAATCTCTAAGAATGAGTTCAACGTTTCATATGAAAGGGAGAGTCAGTAGTATATTCATGAGATTGACCAACACTGGACCACTGGTTCAAAGTGTAACTGATATCTCATATGGGAGGTTACACATTCTTGGAAATGTACCTATGAATATGTCTGTGAAGTCACAGCCTTATACAGGCAGCTGCCCAGAGGTGGACTTTAGTTACAGTACCAGTCAAAAGTTTGGACACACCTTCTGGACATTCAGTGGTTTTTCATGATTTAAAAATGTTCTGTTTTGTAGATTAATACTAAAGTCATCTAAACTATGAATATACACATCTGTAATTATTTAGTAAACAAACAAGTAAACAAACCAGAATATGTTTATATTTTACATTCTTCACAGTAGGCACCTCTGGCTTAGATGCAGCTTTCTTGGCATTTTCTCAGTCAGCTTTATGAGGTCGTCACCTGGAATGGCTTTCAGTTAACAGCTGTGTCTTGTCAAGAGTTCATGACTTGCATATCTTGCCTCTTAATGTGTTTGAGACATCAGTTGTGTGTCTACTTTGAAGAAGAATCTAAAACATGTTTTGGTTTGTTTAACACTTTTAAGTTTACTACATGATTCATTATGTGTTCACTCACAGTCTGGATGACTTCAGTGTTTATTAACAGTGTAGGAACAAATAATAATAAAAACATTGAATGAGAAGGTGTGTACACTGACTGGTGCTGTAAAAGATAAAGAGACTGTGATTTTCAATACTGTCTCTCCACAGTTATTACAATGGCTGCTCAATGATGCATTCGTGAAATGCAATCCAGTCTGAACTTCTCTATAAATGTAGTCAATGTTATACATGCAAAAATGTTATATTTGTGTCTTTATATCAACTGATCACAAATGTGTAATTCTGTTGACTGCTTTATAATGCAGCAGTAGTTTTTGTACACGCTTAGCCTCATTGTTTAAGTCTGTGGTTGATGCAGATGCAGAAAAGATTGGGTTCCTGTTTAAGGACATGAAAGTAATCTTAACCAGTCTCTCGTAAGCTGAAGTTTAAACCTCTAATCTATGTTTCTGCTTAAAGCCACACCTCATTCCAATTGTCACCTAGCAGATGGTGAGATATGTTTTTGTGTTTGCATGTGGAATAGTATGTTTGAATGTAAAGCATCTCTTAACTATGAGAACAATGCTGATAATTGGCTGTTTCTGGTGATGTTCATTATGTTCAAAAGGAGCTAATAAAATAGCACCTTTAGAGACTATAGGTTTGAGTTTACTAATGGTGACAGCATAGTAATTGTTTTGTTTTACAAATATTTTCCATACTGAGCTGTTTTACAATGTACAATTTGCAGCTGTTTTTCAAAAGTCTGTTGCTGGCTACTCAGTTGTTTAATTCTTACATTGAGTTTTAACAGATTCTTAAGATGTGTCAGTTCATATATGCATCACCAAAGCTCACCATACTGAAAGTTATATCTACAGAATAATCTACAGAAATAAGTAGATTTCACAGATTATTATTAAATCCAAACACAGGCACTTTATATGTTTGTGTGACAAACTTTGTCTGAAATCACATTTCTGCTATTTACTGTAGGTTTCTCTTAATATGGCTACATGATGCCCACATAAGCATATCAGTTTGACCAGCATTACCCTGCAGCATTTATAACATCATTTATTACATGTTATAAATTTATAAAATGTATTGGAATAGATCTATTAGAATAGGACTTTATAAATGTTGTAGGGTTATGTTGGTTGTCTAGACAAGCTTACTAGTGCTTCTCCGAAACTTATATTGCGAAAAAATTTGTTTATGTTCAAAATTTTTCAAAAAGGTTATGTATATATATTCATGATTTAAAAATATTCTACATTGTAGATTAATACTAAAGTCATCCAAACTATGAATAAATACATATGTAATTATTTAGTAAACAAACAAGTAAACAAACCAGGGGTGCATTTCCCGAAAGCGATTGAACTTAGCGATTTACGAACAACTTTAAGAATGATGTAACTTTAAGAACACGATTTTTCTGACTGTTTCCCAAAAGCCTTCTTATTTTACAAACTTACGAACGAGTCCCTAAGTAGCACTTAGTTTACTCCGCCCTTGTGTCTGCGTCAAATAGACTCGGCCAGTCGAAAACTGAACCACTGATTTACATACATTTCTTCATTATTAAGCCACAAACGTATTGTTATGTAAACAATAATTATAAAAACAAACATCAGAAAAGTATTTACACTACATACATGCAAATAAATAAAAACATTTCACTTGCAGTTGCTGTCCATCACATGCCAAGCCTACCTATAAATAGGCTTGTATGTGTCCATGATTAATCAGTGAATTTGATTGGTTAAGAGCAGTGTTGGGAACGTTACTTTAAAAAAGTAATTAGTTATATTTACTCACTACTTGTTAAAAAAAGTAACTTAGTTAGTAACTGAATTACTCTATAATAAAAGTAACTCGTTACCAGAGAAAGTAACTATTTGCATTACAGTAAAAAAAAAAGTTATATGTCAAAGAATAAGGATTTTTTGAAAAAGCAGTTTTCACAGTCAGTTGAAATGAGTAGATCAGAAAGGTGTTTGTACATAACTTTAGAAATTTATTGCACATCAACAGACCAGTGCAGGATAAAATCCTTTAAAATACCAAAT
>BRDA01005845.1:29024-40157 GCA_036984385.1 Crenuchus spilurus | reverse complement strand
TCGTCGTTTCCGAACTAAAAACTTCTTATTCTTGAGACAACTGGTTTGTTCACAACAGAAGTAAACTTAACAACAAAACTTCTATAGTCTTATTCTTCAAAAATCAAGCCTTTGCTGCTTGGCGGACGTTGCCCCGAGTCCTTTGCTAGATGGTGGTTGCTAACTTTGTAGCTGCGTGGGTCGTTGTGAGATGCTTTGTTAAATTAGAGTTGCTTACAGTGGATGTCGACAAAGTCTTCGCCCGAGGACATAATGTACACATTACATGCACGTTTTTGCTTTTAACCTCAATGAATTTAAATAATGTTTATATCGCCACCTTGAAAATGCTAACTTTTCTTCGGCTTGCACCTCTGCCTCTCGGCACACGTGTAAAAACACTGGCTCTGATTGGCTACCATAACGCTGCCTTAGCCAATCGCTCACTGACCTGAGTTAAACAGGTGTTACACCGAGAACTGTGACCTATCGAGATCTGTGACTTCTTCTATCAAGTCACAGATCTCGGTGTAACACCTGTTACTCCTCACTAGCCTGAGCAGAGGTCCGCTCGGATTACTGTTAGTATATCAATATATAGTAACGCACCGCTTTTAATGACCAGTAACGTCAACGGCGTTATAACGACAGGAAAAGTAATTAATTATTTTATCCCGTTACTGACAAAATGACGTCGTTACCTAACGCCGTTATTTTTAACGCCGTTATTCGCAACACTGGTCACATCAGCTAGACATATTTTAATATTTGAGGTTTCATATTAAAATTAATTAACATTAACATTAGAGTATGTGTCTGTGTGCGTGTGTCTACCAGTCTGTGATAAGCCATCTATTTACATGCCTCTAAGTGTAACTATTATCAAAATAATTCAGAACTTCTGCTTATTTTTGTTCAAAAATGAGGTATAATTCTGTGTAAATAAGATCTATTGACCATACAGTCCAAACATATTGATGATGAGCTGAAGTGAAGTTGACTGAAAAGGATTGGGTGATAATTTTATGCTACATGCTTTTAACAGTTTATTTTTTTTTTAATAATATGTAATAATGTATTAATATTTAATTAATTATTAATATACATTTTTATTATTTTATTACTCAAAAGAATGTTTAATAGTTATTATTAGTATATTATTAATAGTAACTAGTAATTATTAATAAAATATAAATCATAATTTGTCAATATTTATTAATAATTAATAATAATAATAAAATTTATGTTTAAGCACAAATTTTTTTTTGAACACCCCCAAATACCCCCCCCCCCTACATCCCCCACTGCTGAGGTGTCCTCTTTTTCATCGTCTCAGATCTGGTCACCCTAGTTTTCATGTCCTTGTTCACCAAGAATAGCAATCTGACAAGGCAGAATTTTTATTGCCAAATTATCTGTACATCTAACAGTGTAGATACTATGCAGTAGGCCATGAAAAGTGGCTTTCACCAGCTAACAAGCACCTCAACAGCAGTAGGCAGACCTCCACACCACTACACAGACATTACTGCCACCTCTGCGCTAAGAGCCTTTCACTTCAACAGCATCTATATGCTAATGATCACTGCTCTAGGTTCATTTTCTATTGACCTCCAATGAATGCCTCTCTTGGGGGGAAAAATTGAAAGAGCCACAGTCTAGCATTTTACTGAATTGCGACGTAAATCACAAGCATGTTGGCAAAACGTGGAAACACTGAGTCTATCAACATGTTTGTTGTGATGGCCGAGGCCCTCAATCTGATAGCACTAGCTGGGGAAATACAGTCAGATTTTCAGAAGAATGATTCAAACAGCAGGACAGAATGGGCTGGAAAAGTGATGGAGGGTTTACGTACCGACAGAAAGGCTTGCACTATGTCGGCTTTGATGGAGCTCAGAGGTTTGTCCTTGATCACCACGAAGATCTGCTCCTCTTTTTCCAGGTTGATAAAGTTACCAAACCACGACTTTTTGGCAAGTCTGCAAGTAGAAAATAAATGATATGCTTCATAGTTACAGAGCATTTAGACACAGGCAATGTGAACATCACAAGAGCTCCACAATATTCTGTATTTTATACAGTAAAAGAATGCTTTACCTAGAAAACATTACCCATTTACATCCACTTACCCATATACAGTCAACCAGACAAGATGTTTGAGGTCCAAATCTCAAACGTTCAGAACCAGAACTGTGAGATTTACACTAGAACTCAATAGTCACCTAAATAGTGCACTCATTTTCATCACAATACATCAGCAAAACCTCTCTCAACGCACTCAAACCTCTTCCACATCTTAAACACATTGGCAGGGACTATTTGATGTGTGATGTGTGATGTGATGTGTGATGTGATGAGTTGGCTGGTTGGCTAAAATTCAGACTCAGCATTTAGGAGTAAATTTTTCAGAGTTTACAGTACAGTATCCTAAACAAAACAACTCTGTAAGACATTAATTAAGTACTGAATGTGATTTGAGTGGGTTGAGTGGGCTATTTAGGTGAATATTGAGCTCTAGTGTTAGCAACAGTGGAAATGCAGCTCCATTTCAGAACTAATGAAGCAAAATTTGGACATATTGCCTGACTAACTGTGGTATAATTATCTTCTAATTACTAATAACATATGTCTTAACTTTGTAAAAAAAAAAAAAAAAAAAGATAGGCTAAAGATGCTAGCCTGTGGCTATCAGTCCTGTCAGCCTGAAACAAAACTACCAGGTCTGGATTTCCTTAATCAGAAGAAAATGAAACCTAAAACAATTCATTTTCAGGTTCTGCACTTGTGGCACATTCAGGGACATGTTCACTCTACACACTCTACTTAATGGCAAGTTCAGTCACTATTAGCAGAATCACAAACAGTTCTTTAAGGGTCCATCAGAGTATTAGATGCTGATAGAATTTTTCATTGTATCAAATCAGCTGACATGCAAAGAACACTCCTACTGTCCAACACGAGTAAGAAAGCTGCCGGATACAGTAGTTTCAAAGCATCAGGATAGGCCTTCTTCCACACAGACAGAAGAAAGGATTTATAAAACAGAGACAGAGAACAGTGGAGGCTGAGAGGATGTAGTTCTATCCAGCTGGCACAATGAAAACACGATGCATTACAGAAGACAAAAAAGGGAAAAAAGAAAGAAAGAAAAGAGGGTAGTCCTGCCGAAGATGAGGCACTGCTCAGCGTGAGAGAAAACTTTCTGACTGTTGCCTCGTGTGCAGCATGTGTGGTAAAAAGAGGAGCTATAGAGGGAGCCAGACAAGATCGAGCACAGAGAGAGGAGGTGTGTGTGTGTGTGTGTGTGTGTGTGTGTGTGTGTGTGTGTGTGTGTAATAGAGAGAGAGAGAGAGAGAGAGAGAGAGAACTAAAAGGCCTGGCAGTGCCAGACATTGCTCACAATGACATTTAATCACGTTTATAAGAGGTGTGAAGCTGTGAGAATCAGGCTTAAGTGCACACAGGCTTTTTTCATCAATGGATGATTATTGCTGAGGACGGTAATTCTTTTTGTAGAAAGGACTTTAACTGCTTTTTAGTTTTGGAACCCTATTTTCAGCATAATCATGAGTTTCCATCTCTGAGTCTTTGATGTGCATTCACGTTTCTTTATGTGCAAGTGTGTTCACAGATACATTTTTACAGAAATCTCACAACTGAGATCAGTGAGAAGAACAACAGACACTAACCCTCTGGAGTCTGAGGGTATTTCAGACACTCTGATGTAGTCTGACATGGCCTGACTTTTTATTTTCTAAATTATACCCATCTAAAATTATTTTTTCTAAAGTGTTACACAGGCTTTTGTTCATCCCAAACTCACCAACAACAACGTCAAAACAGTAAGAGTGTCGTAAATCTATATTTTGCTTAAATCTCCTCTAAACTAAAAATTTTCCAAAACCCTATTTTAGGATGTGCTGTTATATTGTGAATAAACTAACTCTAAACATTTCTAGCCAAGACTTTTGAGCTCTTAATCAAATAAACAGAAATGTTAGCTACACACTAAATGTTACAGATTTTAGAAATTGTATGTGGTTTTATTTCTAACGATTAACAAATGTGAGGTGACACTCTGTTTTCCTCAGCCACTAACCCTACCTTGAATATTCATATGATAGGTGTGAAACACTCAGGAAGAGGTCTATTGTTCAGGTTCACCTCAGGTGTGATGTCTTTATTTGGTTAAAGTTCCACACATTCCATGACCAGTAATCCAACCAATGGCATGTCCAGAATTACCATGTCATTATCATATGAATGACATTTGCATCATTTGGCAGAAAAAACAGCCCAGCTGCCTGACTCGTTCTCACAAACCGGTGTCTGCTTATTTAAGCTCTTCTCACAAGTATATGTAAAAGTATATATTGATTAAATTTATATATATTTGAAAAGTAGACCCTTTAAGGGTTCCAGGGTATGTTTTGTTTTGTTTATATTATAAAATCTCAAGAGGGCTAAGGCTGGTAGTATCTGCAAAAAATGTGTATATGTGAAATGTATTTGTATGCATTGAAGTCAATGGCAAAAAATTTATTTTTTATGGATAAAATTATGTAACAATGATGTAACAATGTGACAGCCAATAGCAGACTGGCTGAGGAAGTGGATACTGAGAAAATTGGAGGACAAACTACTGATGAAATTCTAATAACTCTATTGCAAAAATTAAGAGCTGCTGTGTATTGAATAATAATTCTGGTTTGTGCTGCAATTCTCCATGTATTTGAAAGTAATTTTATTAAATTATAAATACAATTAATTATAATTAATTGCATGAGCCAATACAGTACAATATACCAGCAACACAACATATCATACAATGAAATAGACTTTTTATAGGGACCATAATGCAGGCTCAATAAATGAGGTGAGGAATGTTCAAGCATCTCTTCTGAACAGGTGGTTTATGTCTGAGTGCATGTTGTGTGAAACTCACTCTGGGGAAGACTCTGGTGTGAGGCTGGACATCTCTTCTTGGGTAGGAACTGTTCAGAATGAGGCAATAATGTCTTACATTTTCACTCAAAACCACATTCATATACTCACTGTCATGCAATAATGTTCCTTCTTATCATCACATGCACATATGAACACTGACAGAGCATAAACAGGCTGAGGTTTGCTGCAAATCAGGGTTTCACGCTGGTTAGACAAGCTTACTGTCATAAATAACGTAAACTAGTTTACACACAGTTAAGACAGTTATCACGGCAGCAGACCAAATGTAATTTCTATTAAAACAATAGTCTACTGATTGTCCAGTCTCTTATTACTGTGCAGTAAGTACACAAGCTTTACAACAGAGGAGCCTCAGCTGCTTGTGGCAAAATACAGCTTTATATTCTCCCTCGTCTCCATTATATGAGATGAAATCTATAAAAGGACAGTTTGGGGAAAAATCTCATTTGCCTAATTTATCCCTATTTTCCATACATAGTCAATCAACAAAGGCATATTTGGTGATTTGGCATCAGTAGTAGCAGCCATACAGTGTCAGAATGCACAGAAGTAAATCTCTTTGAGATTACTTAACAACTCATTGGGGTTTGAGGCAGGATGCTAATTAGGGGTTTAAGCTTTCATTACTTGCTAGCTACAGCTGCTGTTTTGGCTCATAAACAACACTTCAAGAAAATATATTGGCGCAATGATATCTCACATAATTGTAGGCTATATACATGATTACATTGTGAACACAAATGAACTTTCTCACAATATTCACATTTTTTGAAATTTTTGCTTAAAAGAAGTAAAAATAATTAGACTTTCATTTTATTATATACTGACGATCTCAAAATGAGCTACTGTCACTTAATATAAAATTATTCATATGTTAATAGGATATATATATATATATGTGTGTGTGTGTGTGTGTGTGTGCGCGCGTGTGTGTGTGTGTCTCTTTAATTTGTATCTATTTATTTATTTATTTATTTACTGTAGGTTTAAGGACCTTAAGGATTGCTGCTCAATTTCGCTGTACACTGTGCAATGACAATAAAGGCTATCTTATCTTATCTTCAAGTAACCACCCAAGTGTTTAAACACTGTCATTCCATACTGCTCTTCCCAGCGTACCTTGCAGTTTCCTGCGGTGGAAGCGCGGTGAGCCCAGGAAGCTGTTTTTGATGGAGTTGAGGCGTGTCCTCCAGGGCATGCCTCCAATGGAGGGGCTGGGAGGGGGCGTCGGGGTTGGGGTGCCCACCGGGCTCTCCTTGGGTGTGTGGACAGGTGTCCCTTTGGGAGTAGGGAGAGGGCTGCCCCTGGGAGAGGGGTGGGGGGTCACCTGTATGGTGGGGATAGATTTGGTGCTGTGGTCAGAGCCGGGTATAGGGTGGAAGTGGTGTAGGCGGATTGGGGCTAGAGGCATGATGGGTCTGAAGGGCACAGAGAGTTGTGGGGGGGCCCTCTGGTCAGGGATAGCACGACGCACCAGGGGGCTGCTGAGGACAGTGGGTGGTTGTGGCTGGGATGGAGTGGAGGGCTCAGAACGAGCAGCCGAAATGGGCTGAGGTTCATTGTCTGGTAATGGGTTGGATCGAGTGGCATGTAATGGCTTATCTGAGACTTTTGGCTTGGCTGGAAGAGTCTGGGTTTTTGGGCACGGTACCAAGAGTGACTCAGATGCTGAATTTGGCGACAGAGAATTGGGTGTTGGTGTGCGAGCCTCAATTAGGTTCACGTGGGACTGTTCAGGGGAGTCAATGGGACTAGCGTTGGGCGATAAGGAAAATTCAGGTGTTTGAGGGGGTACACAGAACTTTCGGGCCGGCTATTTGGGGCGGAACATTGAGAGGCATTGACCAGAACATAGCAGTAATCACATGCACAAAGGTACAGCAGGAGGGGAAATTTAACAGCCACAGAGCGACACAGCGACAAGGCCAAAGGTCATGGGAGCAATCACACATGGATCAGAATACGTAAAATTGTGGCAATGCAGAAAGAAAAGAAAGACAAACAGAACATGCAGTTAGCCAAGACAGGACCGGAGGGGAACATCAGCAGAACATCCACGAAGCAAAGTGAAAGAACAAAAAAAAATTGGCTTAAAAGCATTCAAGAGGAAGCAGCAGATGGTGAAAGAAGGTTAGAAGTGCTGGTGTTCATCATGAAGGTGAGAAGCTGTGGACAGGCCATGGGTCGAGCAAGAGTGAAACAGAGATCGTACGCAGTGCTGAAACGTGCATGTCCTTCTGAGAGCAATGTCACATCTTCATTGGGGCCCTTTAGAAGTTATGTAATCCCTAATTTCTGGCTCTGGAGCTGAAAACACTAATAGTGCACCGCAGAGCTGTAAAAGCGAATTAGTTCATAAGTTCACTCAAGCGAGCGAGACTATGAACTTTTGACATCACTTATTTGCTATTTTTGACTTGAGGAGAACAAAATGTGCAGACCGACTCACGTAACGAGGAGCTCTTAGTCATCGCGGATGCTTAAAGCGAGGGGAAAGTTAGGATGCTCTGAATATAACACTGCACACAGGCTTTTGTGATCACCTTCGCCTGTGTCTGAAGACACAAAGAGCAGAGTGTTCCAAAATCTATTTCTTTTTCTGAAAGTTCCTCAGCTAATCAGACAGGAAGCTGGGTTTCCTCCAGGCTCAGGACAGACCAGGGGGATTTTTAAACCAGCATCTGTCTACGGACTGAGAACTGTAGCGCTCACATACACACTGGTGACATCAAATGGTCCTCAGTGACAAAGTGCTCAGTGCGCTGAGAGTAGTTTTACATGTGGAGGTGGAGTAATGTAATTACTAGCAGAGCATCTCTATGATTGTAGCCCCACCTGAAAATTTACATACAGGGCCGGCGTTCTGCATACATGGACTATGTGCTGTGAGTGGGGCCTCATTTGGGGAGGGGGGGCACCACATAAAACTTTGCTGCGCAACCCCCCCAAAGCGAGAATAAGATTTGAGCAAAAATCCTTTTTTCACACGTGCATCTGTCCGCTGAACAATGGTACCGCCAGTGATGGACGGCGGCGGAGACTTGTGTGTAGGAAGGAGGCAGAATGGGGACAGGATGCATTTGTGCTTAGGGCACCCAAATGCCTAGCACCGGTACTGATGTCAAGTCAGGAACTTTTCACACTCTCCCACGTCACTGAATAAATGACAGCAGTTTTTATTTTCTATAAAGCGTACTGTACATTGAGCACTACCCTGTTCACTGGTTAGTATGTTTATTTTGCTTATTCTTTAAAAAAATCACTCTAACCCTAACATTTTTTCACCTTTTTGATTTTAACCCAACTTTCCCCCCAATGTAGTGGTAGCCAATCAACCCACCGATTCGCTGGGACTCCCCCAATCACTTGTAATGTCCCTGACTCTAGGAGGGTGACGCACACGCCTCCTCTGATGCATGTGAAATCAGCCACCATCTGTTTTTGAACGGCTGCTGCATCATCGCTGGGCGGAGGAAGGAGGAAGTTCAACACTAAAACTCAATAGTCACCTAAAAAGCTCACATATTTGTCCAAACACAACATTTAGCATCCAAACACAACTGAATCCACATCGGTTTCACAGACTAATCGATGTGGTTTAGGACAGTATTATTTCCTTAAAAACAACCTTGTGTAGCTGAATGCTGCAGCCATCGTCTTATGCAACCAACCCAGATTAGATCTAAAACAAGTGTAGTGATGGTGACCATCACACACATAGAAGATCTTATCCAAAATCAGTCCTGCTGGTTTATGAAGTGTTTGTAACTTTTTTTTTACTTACAATAATGCATACTGTGTTCTAAAATACAGTGGCGGTCCGTTTGGTGCCCAGGCAAACAACCCCTTCAGTGCAACACCCCCCTCCCAGTCAAACAACCAGTAAAACCACAAACTCCAACATCCAGCATCCCTTCCCCTCATACTCCAGGACGAACATCAGCCGGCTCTAAGCAATGCAGTGGTCCCAAGCCCACTTCACAGAACCTATCAGGGGCGGGACAGGCCGCCCTCCTGCTGCCCCTGACATTGTGCTGCCCTGGGTAGCTCCCCATATCACCCCTATCAGAAACCGCCACTGCTAAAACACACTGACTAGCAAGTAAGACCTTAATTAAGATGTGGATGTGGTGGAGTTGAGATTTTGATGGAAACAACTGGACAATTTTGGTGACTATTGACTTCTAGCGTTTGTTAGCAACATTCAACTTGCAGCTCTAGATCTAAACTAAAGAAGCCACTGAAGCCTTTCCACTGAAGGTTCAGCACATATTTCATGCAAGGCATCGCGGGACAAAAGTATTGGGACACCTGCTCATTCTCTGTTTCAAGAGAAATGTGTCCTGCTTTTGTTAGTGCAGGGCCTTTGACTAGATTTTGGAGCTTTGTTGTGAGGATTTGAGGTTAGAAGAGTTAAGTAGGGATGTTGGATGTTCACCATCCAAGCTCATCCCCAACAGTATTGGATGGAGCTCCATCATTCCAGAGAACACAGTTGCACTGCTCCACAGCTCAATGTTGGGGGGGGGGGGTTATATCTCTCTAGCCCACACCTGGCATTAGGCGTGGTGCCAATAGGTTCATGTTTCTGAGCTCCAGAGAGTCCTGTTCTAATGGCAGTACTTCTAAAGTAGCATTCATTAGAAGGGATGTCCACAAACATTTAGACATATAGTGTAGGAGTCTCAAATAAAAGCTACAGCACTAATTATGCCTCAAATTTTAGCCACGGCATCCCTACATCAACCAAAATCTTTACGTTTTCAGCTCCTTACAGCTTGCTAACATTCTCCTGTGGCCTTACATTAGTGGTGAATGAATCCTGATTGTATAGACTGTGTATAGCAAGTGCAGAATGAGATGGAGGTGCTGGGTGGCGTGAGGAAGGGTGATTAAGAATAGAAGAGTGGTACTCACCCGCGGACTGCTGAGAGGGCTGGTGGAGAGGCCTGAAGAAGCTCCACTGATCGAGCGTGATCTGTAGATACACATGAGCAGAAGACAACATACCATCACATTAAATACACACACACACAATCAGCAAAGAGGAAAGGTGGACACTCTGGGCACAAAATCAGACTTTAGAGGAATCTGGGCTGGCAGTGATGAAACAAATCCACCGCACACATGCCACAGTGACACTAAACAAAGGATAATCTATGTCACTATTATCGATGACAAATCTCCTCAAGTTGCTCTCCTCAGGCTGGGAGGCAGAGGCGTAGACTGATAAACTTAACAAAGCAGTGTCTTCCTTCGTCTTTCCAGCGTTATCACTCATCCTGAGCTCAGGCTGGTTGTTCTTCTCTGCCAACAGATGTCCACACAGACACCAGCGCATGTTTCAATCACCTCCGAGCAGGAGCAAATGAATTATCAGTCACCAATCTGTCTTCATCAGGCGAGATGGCTGTCCGTGCAGACGGAGCCCAGCTGTTCTGCTTCTTTCATGTCACTTTTTCTCTCTCCATCTCCCTTGTCCCTGTTATTCTGCCTGTCGCTTGCCCTCTCCCACTCTCTCCCTCTATCCAAGCCTTTATCGGCCTTTGTGCCTTTATCATCATGCTCGTATTGCTCCCCATTCTCCTCTCTTTCTCCATCCGTCTCCCTCTCCCTCTCTACAGGCTTCTCCTCCTCCTCATCTTTCCTGTAGATCGCGTTACATTTAGGGAATTTGGCAGAGTGCTTCATCGCCTTCTCCATTCTAAAGACAACCTCAAGCTAAGACACTGACAGGACCATGAATCTGTAACTGTGCCAAGTGCTAACTGAATACAATTACATTCAATTCCTATTTATCTCTGTAGTGTTTTAACAAGAACTTCCAAAGCAGCTTTACACAGAAGAGGTGAGCTCAAGCTTAGAGACCATGAAGTACTGAAGCTAGGCCTGTGGGACGTGGGCAGGGAAAGAGAGAGAGAGAGAAAGAGAGAGAGAGAGAGAGAGAGAGACTGAACCAAGATGGTGTCAGTTTTAACATTCTCTCAAAGCCCAAGCGTCTATCTGTCTCTACATTCTTCTATACACTGTCATTCAGCCTTCTGAGACTGTGAAAGAAAGAACTTTGGTGTGGGGATGAGTGAGAGACAGAGAGAGAGACTGAGAGAGAGAGAGAGAGAGAAAGAGAGAGAGAGAGAGAGAGAGAGAGAGAGAGAGAGAGAGAGAGAGAGAGAGAGAGAGAGA
>BRDA01005845.1:6039-18209 GCA_036984385.1 Crenuchus spilurus | reverse complement strand
CTCTCTGTCACTCTGTCTCTCTCTCTGTCTCTGTGTGTCTCTCTCTCTGTGTGTGTGTCTCTCTTTCTGTCTTTGTCTCTGTCTCTCTCTCTCTCTCTTTGTTTCTCTTTCTGTATCTGTCTTTCTCTCTTTCTGTATCTGTCTTTCTCTCTTTCTGTCTCTGTCTCTCTCTCTGTCTCTCTTTCTCTGTCTCTGTGTCTCTCTCTCTCTGTCTCTCTCTCTCTCTGTGTCTCTCTCTGTTTCTCTCTCTCGCTGTCTCTCTCTATCTACCTCTCCATCTTTCTCTCCTTTTCTCTTTCTCTCAGTCTCTTTTGTCATCTCTTTCGCTGCGTCTAATTTTTCTCGTTTCTTTCTTTTTCTGTTGTCCTCCCTCCCTCTCTCTCTCCTTCTCTCCCTCCTTCTCTCCCTCTCTCTCTCCTTCTCTCCCTCTCTCTCAAAATCTTTTACTCTCTCTGTCTCTCATTCTCACTCTCTTGGTGAAGTCACACAGCAGGATCATGGGTTTATGAGCAGACAGCTAAACCCCGCTGGGCCTGCAGATTCTTGTCCTTGCTGATGACATGTGGAGGCTGTGCCATTCATCTCTCCAACATACACACACATACACACACACACACACCATGCCATCTCCATTTCCCAACTCCGCCCTGTTACACAAAGTTGAATTAGAAGTGTTCCTTCACCGCTTTTGTACTGTCCCATGGCTCCCTCACACACACACACACACACACACACACACACACACACGCGTATGCATGTGCACACACTCAGAATAGACAGAGAGGTGCACTTACATGTACCATGTGTGCTTCTGGATCTGTTCTAACTGCAAGAGAACAAAAAGAGCAAAATGACCCTCACATCTTCAACATCATCATAACATTAAAAACAGACACACACACACGAGGGGGAGTAGAGAGCAAGAAAGAGCAAGAAAGAGAGAGACAGAGGGAGAACAACCATCACTCTGAATCTGAGCGCAGATGAATCAGTGCTGCAGTGACAAATGATGTAGAGCTCAAGGATGAAAGCACTGAAGATGACCAATCATCATTTGCATAACTACGCCTAAAGGGTCAAGTGTAATATTATTCATAAATCTGCTCACACACATATGCACACATACAAATCCATTGTTAGATAGTGCAGAGACATGGATATGCTAATATTCATTCAGCACAGTACATAACTATTTAACAAAGTCTGTTCAACAAGAAATGTTAACCTTACACACAAGACCACATCTAAGACTATGCCAGTGTTCACAGAGCTGTTCCTCACTTCACTTGTCAGTGGCATTAATGTTATATCTGATCATTGTAACTCATTACATACAATTATTTATGCATGATTACTTATTATGTTTGCATTAAAAATGGTGCTAATGTGTTTAGCATGCTGTTGGTCCTCCCTACAGACAACAAAACAGCTCTGACAAACCTGAGTCATGAACTCTGCAAGATCTCTGTTGTTCTGTGGTATCTGTTACCAAGACATTAGCAGCAGGTCTTGTAAGTGGGACCTTCAGAGCAATTCAGTCCTCGTCAAAGTCACTCAGGTCTATGTGCAAACCCATTTCTCCCACATCCAACAAGCTAACAGCCCAATGTCAATCAAATATACAGCATAAAGAAGTCTTCTAAGGTGATGATAACTAGTTCAGAACACTCTCTGTGGTTCTTCAGGGATGATGTGGCACTGAACTCCATTTCTGTGAGACACGCTGTACCAGAGAACAGTGGTGATTTGAGGAATGAAGTGTGATGTAACACTGCTGAAGATGACCTCAGGCTCTGTCCTCTATTGTTCAGTGTAGTGACATTTATATCAGATGAGCTTCAGGACATTAAGTCAGAGACACAACATTCTGTTAGGATACACAGATGTTTCCACATCAAATCTCTGACACACGTACAGAGAGAGAGAGCGAGCGAGAGAGAGAGAGAGAGAGAAAGAGCGAGCGAGTGAGAGAGAGCGAGAGAGAGAGAGAGAGAGGGAGAGAGAAGAGAAGAGAGGGAGAGAGAAGAGAAGAGAGGATAGATAGATAGATAGATAGATAGATAGATAGATAGATAGATAGATAAGGATAGAAGGAGAGAGAAGGAGCGCTGGAGAAAGAAGGAGAGAGAGGATAGAGGGAGAAAGAGATGGAGAGGGAGGAGAGAGAGAGAGAGAGAGAGATGATAAATAGAGAGAGAAGGAGAGAAAAGGACAGAGAAGGATAGATAGATAGATAGAGATAGATAGATAGATAGATAGATAGATAGATAGATAGATAGATAGATAGATAGATAGATAGATAGATAGATGAGAAAGAGTGAGAGAGAGACTGAGAGAGGAAAAAGATATGCTGCTGAGAAAAGAGAAATATACACTGCATTATCTGTTTTCTATTATTTAATTGTAGATTGTTCAATATTTATTAATTCTTACACTAGCAAGAACGGAAATGACTTATTATTATTATTATTATTATTATTATTATTATTTACTTCAGGTACAAACACTAATAGTAAATAAACATTAGCATTTTAAACGGCTAATAAACTTAATACACTAATAAAACGTAAGCACTATGATGTGCTGCATTGAATCCAGCCAGTATAAAGGCTCTGAATGCAAGTTACTGTCAGTGTCACAATGATACGCTGTGACTTTGCTAGGATTATAGTAATAAAGGTAACTTCAGCCTAGCACTGGATATTGTGAGAGAAATACAGTCTGACACAACCTTAACCCACCCTGTTCTCTCAGCCCTTATTTTATGAACTATGCTTTGATACAGCTGTGCTTTAACGCTCACATGTATAGAGCATAATGAAGTATTTACTAAACAGAACGTATTATAATGCATTTGCTGATGGCACAGAAATATTATTTCAGATCAGCCTGCTATTCTTGTAGCATCAGTCTTATAACTACCAGCCCTGACACATCACAAAACAGTAGTTTGTGGTTGTTTGTCTGAAAAGATATTAAAGGACCATCAAAGGGCTGTTTTCCTGTCAAAGTATAGGTGGTTACATGTCACATTAAAATCCCAATATTCTATTCTAGATTTTTCTTGTGTTTTTATTTTCTTACTGAGGTCCACTTATTTATTTGGGCTTATGGAGTAAAAATCAATTTTACATGACCATCTTAATAAAATTAAACAGGCTGTTACATGAATGACAAGGCTATTTTTTATTACACTGCTCAAAAATATGAAGGGAACACTTAAACAACACAATGTAACTCCAAGTCAACCACACTTCTGTCAAACCAACCTGTTCAGTTAGGAAGCAACACTGATTGTGAATCAATTTTACCTGCTGTTGTGTAAATAGAACAGACAACCGGTAGAAATGAGAGACAATTAGCAAGACAACCCCTATACAGGAGTGGTTCTGCAGGTGGTGACCACAGATCTTTTCTCTGTTCTCATCCTTTCTGGCTGATGTTTTGGTCACTTTTGCATTTTGTCAGTTCTCTCACCATAGAGGTAGCATGAGGTGATGTCTACAACCCACAGAAGTTGCTCAGGTAGTGCAGCTCATCCAGGATGGCACATCAATGTGAGCTGTGGCAAGAAGGTTTGCTGTGTCTGTCAGCACAGTGTCCAGAGCATGGAGCAGATACCAGGAGACAGGCCATTACACCAGGAGACATGGAGGGGGCTGTAGGATGGCAACAACCCAGCAGCAGGACCACTACCTCCTTCTTTGTGCAAGGAGGAACAGGAGGAGCAGTGCCAGAGCCCTGCAAAATGACCTCCAGCAGGCCACTAATATCCATGTTTCTGCTCAAACTGTCAGAAACAGACTCCATGAGGGTGGTATGAGATTTTGAGTATGATTCCAAATCCAGACCTCCAAGGGGTAATAATTTTGATTTACATTGATCATTTTATGTTATTTTGTTCTCAACACATTCCACTATGTAATAAATAACGATTTTCAACTGGAATATTTTATTCACTGAGATCTAGGATGTTATTTTAGTGTTCACTTTATTTTTTTGAGCAGTGTATATAAATGTTCAAATGGATTTAAAAATTGTCTTATTATTACTAAAAGAACATGCATCAATAAAGCATTTTAAATATTGAAAATCTTAACTGAACATAATGGTAAAAATTGAAACAAAGTGAAGCTGTACACACAACCACTTACAACAAAAAAAATATTTTTTGTATACATGATGGCAGCACTGGCAGACTCTCCTGATTTATGTGGCTTCCTTGTAGGCATCTCGCCCTTCCCTTCTCCATCAAAATCAGGCAAAAACTAGGTTCATGAGTGCAAATTTGACAGAATGTGAAAAAGCCATTTGATCACACTGGTGTGATCTGCAACCTGAGCATAATGAAGCTGTACGGGTGCAACACTCCTTTTAACTTCTGCATGAATTATAAATAGGTGGATATATAAAAACAAGTCCTTTGAAATTACAAAAAGTAAATTGACATGGCCTGTGGGAAGTGAACAGTATGTTTTAGCTATGTACAGAACCAGTTCAAAGTTTGGACACATTTTCTGGACATTCAGTGGTTTTTCATTATTTTAAAATGTTCTGCATTGTAGATTAATACTAAAGTCATCCAAACTATGAATAAATACATCTGTAATTATTTAGTAAACAAACAAGTGTTAAACAAACCAGAACATGTTTATATTTTAGTTTCTTCAAAGTAGGCACCTCTTGCTTAGATGCAGCTTTCTTGGCATTTTCTCAATCAGCTTTATGAGGTAGTCACCTGGAATGGCTTTGTCTTGTCAAGAGTTCATGACTTGCATTTCTTGCCTCTTAATGTGTTTGAGACATCAGTTGTGTGTCTACTTTGAAGTAAAATCTAAAACATGTTTTGGTTTGTTTAACACTTTTAAGTTTACTACATGATTCCTTATGTTTTCCTTCATAGTCTGAATGACTTCAGTGTTAATTTACAATGAAGGAAAAAAAAGAAAAAAAGAAAAACAGAATGAGAACTGTCCAAACTTTTGATTGATACTGTATACTAAGACACATTACATTGTTAAATGGACCAGCATTTCTGAACAGTCAAGCTTATGGAACTACCCTAATGCAGACATCCACCAAAACACCTTGTTTGGAATGCTACTACCATGGTGTTGTGATGCTTATTGCAGTGCTATTGCAGAAGCCTTTTTTTTTGTAAAAATACAAGACCCTGAAAATCCTTGAATTCCCCTTGAGCATGACCTTGAAATCTAAAAGATATGGAGCTGTCTGAGCAGAACACGTGCTGGCCCTCTGCAGTATCTCAGCACACATTATGCTCCTCTCTCTTCTCAGAGCGGCCGGGTGGAGCAGGGTCGCACAGCGCAGTGATAGATAGCCTCGCGCACGTCTGTGATATTAGCATTCATTGAAGAACGTTAGCGTACGAATCTAGCGCAGAGAGACAAAAGGGTCACAGTGTAGCTGGAGGTGTGCGTGCGCTGGTCGGTAAGCTTGCTATCTCAATATGCACACTGCTTCACAAACAGAGCAGCCAGCGCTACAACAAAGGGCACAGCCACGAGCACCAGTCTGCCTTTGAACCGTCAGACAAGATTTATTATTTATATTTCCAGACGTGCAGTCCCTCTTTCCTTCTCTCTCTGTCTCCTTCAGGTCACGTATCATTATCTGCACCTATTCTAAAGTCACAGTGTCAAGGTTACTTGTCACATTCAAAAGAAATGGAGAGTGTAAGTAAGAAAACAAGCAAATTTGATGTATACAGCACATTAAAAACCAAAATGCTTTACAATTAAAGGTCGCCACCCTCCACAAAAACACATATGTTGACAATGCACGGTCCTCAATCCACACTTTGACAGCTAATCAATAAACAGATGACACATGTCTGACATCACTTGTGGATGTAAAGTCTTGGTGCAGCGACAGCAAGGCACCATCTCCATTTGATCAAACGGGATTGTGATGCAAACCTTGAGGTATATCTTAAAGAAACATATACACAAAGCCCATTATTTCTAAAGCTTAACAGCTCTCTAAAGCTGTGAGTTGACACTGTCTTTCACTCTACACTGTCACTAACCCTACATTGAATATTCATGAGACAGGTGTGAACACTCAAGGTGAGAGGTCTTTGTTCAGGTGAGAGCTCTTTTGTTTGATGGGGCTCTTCACATATTCCATGGCCGCTAATCCACCAATGGAATGTCCGGAATTATCATGTCATAATCATATGAATGACAGATTACACGAGCACAATCTATAAATAAAATAAGGCGCAGCGCTATGACTCACGCTGAAAAATGTGTCTCTGCTTATTTATGCTCCTCTCACAAATATAAAAAAAATATTTCAATGCAACCTATAAATAATTGATAAGTAGACCCTTTAAGATTTCCGGGGTATGTTTAGCGTTGTTTCTATGATGTTTTTGTGGAATTTCTTTAATATACTGCTAGCGGAAGCGCCGACTCTAGAGGGTTAAACAATCAGTAGCTCTATTTGGATTGGTTTACCATATCATTTCACATATCTTCTGAAGGAACTCCTACATCAGGACAGCATTAAAATGACTACAGGATGAGCAGGTCTCTGTAGGCTTGTATTTTACAAACCTAGATGACTGTCATGTGATAAGTTCACTGGACAAAACATTAGTCACCTGGTTAAAATGTACCAAATCATTTAATACCTTCACACAAATGAATATCAGGTGTGATTCAATTTGACATGGACTGGACAAGTTTCTGGGTGTAGGTGATATCAGGGTTCAACAACACTTGCATCAAAGAGCTGCAAAGTTCAGCCATGTTTTAATGTAAAAAAAAACAGCACACAGTCCATGCTGAAAGTGTTCTCAGGTTTACAATGAACACGAAACCTAACATTATTCACATCAATGACCAGATAAGTTTCGAGCCAAGCACAGCCCAATTTTTGTGTCTTTTTGCCCACTGTAGTCAGGCAACTTTTTGAGCAGAAGTGAGCAAAAGCTCTCTTGCATGCCATTCTTCTCCATATGCTGATGGTATGTAATTACCTGTAGTGTTCTTTTAGAAATTAGTTATAAAGAACCTGTGATGACGTTTAGAAGCTATTCTTGCTAGGAAGTGAAGCGATTTACAATCACAAGCCATGAAACCCGATTGTCTGTCAACATAGCATACGGAAAGGAAGATCTTCCATTAAGTGACATCCATATTTTTGGTTTGTGAGTTGTGAAAGTTGTTTATGGATCCATGAGTTAAAAGTATAAATACGGCTAGTAGCAGCAGCCAGAAATCATTAATTATCATGAATTATTAGCAAAATTAGTAAGTAATTGAGCCTGTAAATTTCTGGGATGATGAGGTACAAACACATATGTCAGATCTGGATGCGAATAAACTCACAGAGGGGCTCATGTGAAAGAAGAAGTTACACCAGGACACAATGCAAATGTAATCCAATCCAAATACGGCTAAATTTACTTGACAATGGATTCTGAAATGGACTAGGAGCAAGTGTAATGATGCTAAAACTAGTCCTAGATGTATTCTTCCCAGTAAGGAAGAACCACATATGCTGCCACAATGTTTCTACGTTTTCTGTTTTAGAACATTACTACGGTACCTTTAAGACTGAGTAGAACTTTCCGTAAGTCATTTCTAATATAAACATGAATGAAACCTCTCATTACACCCACATGAAATAATGGTTATAATATCTGGTTAGCACAAAAAGCCCAATGAACACCTTACAGTGTGTAAAGGGCTACTGGACAGCTTGGTTGAGAAGTCCATTTTTTTCATAATTTCATGCCCAAGTATTCCAGTATGCCAAATCCTATTGGTGGAGATCTACCACCCTTCAGAGGTTAGCTCTAATCCTATCCAGGGAATGACGGCTTTCAGGGTCATATACATATCCAAGACATGTCTTGAATCTGAACTGATCATGCCATGTTATCTCATGTCAACATGTGCCTCACACTTCTCAAGTCTTCAGATGTTATACAATACAATGCATGTCAGAAATCTCCTGCTGTTAAAGATCCAGTCAAAACGTTTGTAGCTAATCAACATGTACTCCGCTGAGGTAATGAGGGAAGCATGGAGAAAGATTTGGAGTAACATCTACTCTTCTTCAAGGGCCGTTTAGCCATGGAAAGTGTTCTATATTGGACCATTAGAAGGCAACAACCATTTGCATGCTTAAATGTTTGTTTGCATGGTGAAGGTGACAAACTATGTGCTATTTATGGTTCTGAAAAGAACCTTAAAAAAGATCCACCATTGTTACAATGTCAAGCCTTTATGGTGCTATATTCAATTATTCTTTGAAATATACTGTCTTTCTGAAAATGGTTCTATAGCCAAACTTCAATCATTGTTATAATGTCCAGCTTTCTGGTGCTACACAGAACAACACAGAACACATTAATTTTAATGTAGAATATTATAAATCTAAAGAACATTTCACCATCTAAAGGATCATTAACCCTCTGGAGACGACTCTCACACCAGCGGCATATTAACGAAATTCCACAAAAACACTTATATAACTGATATTTTATCCTAAAAACAAAACAAAACACACCCCAGAAACCTTAAAGGGTCTACCTTTCAAATCAATATAGCTTGAATTAAAATATATATTTTTAGCTATTTGTGAGAGGAGCTTAAATAAGCAGAGACATGTTTTTCAGAGTGAGTCAGACTGCATTTTTTCCCGCCAAATGACATGATCTGTCATTCATATCATAATGACATGGTAATTATGGACATTCCATGGGTAGATTCCCAGCTGTGGAAAGTGTGGGATGTGAACCTGAACAAAAGACCTCTCATTTGAGTGTTCACACCTATCTCATAAATATTTAATCTAATAGCAACTGAATGAGTGAAACATGTCGCCTCGCATATGTTAAGTTTTAGAAATGGAACCAAATACAATTTCTAAAAACTGTAATGACCAGAGTGTAGCAAACAATTCTGTTTATTCAGTTCAGGGCAATGTTTTTTTCCACAATTAATCAGCATATCTGAAATTAGATTTTTGGAAAGTCTAAGTTTAGAGCAGATTTAAACAAATTTAGATTTATAACACTGTTACTGTTTTGACACTGTTGTTGCTGAGTTTGTGCTGAATAAAAGCCTGTGTAACACTTTGGGGAAAAAAATTAGATGGGTGTAATTTATAAAAAAACTAAAAAAAATTGAGGCATGCCAGACTACATCAGAGTATCTGAAAAACCTTCAGACTCCAAGGGGTTAAAACATGTCTTCCCGTGGTTCTATATAGTACCATTTCCTAAGAAGATCCATCAAAGAATTGTTTCTGAAGGCCAACCCTGAACAATGTTGAAAGAACAGTATTTTAAGTCTTATCCTAAACCAGTGTAGCATGATGAAGAAAAAAGAAGAAATGTAAAAAGAAATAGCTAACCGTTAGCCGTTTGCTAGCATCCACCTCTATCATTCCTCGTAGAAGGTTCTGGCAGTCTGGTGGAATGAAGTGTGGCATATGAAACACTCCCAGCTTCACTTTTTCTAACAAGTTTCGTAAATTATCATCATCAAACGGCAGGGCTCCCTGGAGGAAAGAGCACAAAAAAGAAACAGAGACAAGGGAAATTTAGGCCAGCGATGAGTATTTAGAGATCAGTTAGAGTGCACACACTCAATAAGAGAAGAGTTAAAAAAAAAAAGAAACAAAAAAGTAAAGAAATGGAGCAGAAGCAACTTTTTTTCTTCACAATTAGCTCTGCCTGGCACCTCTCTTGTTAACTGAGCAGTTCATCAGTGGTGCTGACACCCTACAGACATGTGCGTTTGATGAATGGCTGCTTCGTGGCTAAGCCAGGCTCACATAACTGATGATCAGAAGACAGCCTAACTACAGGGGAGAGAAGCCGTCAAACAGAATCAAACAAATAGTGTTTTAACCAACTGGGCTGTAGGGCTAGGCTATGTGCACAGCTCACAGCATATTCTGATCTGATAAGAACAGCAATTTTTTTGAAAACAACAGTGGTATGGAATATGAAAATAACAAGAATCATAAAATGATAAAATCTAATGAAAATAGCAAACCGAACATTCAGAGATGCTGTGTGGACTCCAAACTCACTGGCAGAGTGTAGGAGAATTTTTGTGGTTGTGCTAAAAAGCCTACTGTTAACAAAAATCTATCTGCACTATTTATTTGTGACATACACTTTCACATTCGCTAACAGTAAAAATAAATACAAACCTTTAATACTGGGAGAAGAGAAAAGAAGATGAGAGAAGACAAGCGAAAATGAGAGTAGGGGAGAGAAAAGAAGAAAAGAGAAAATGAGATAAGAGAATAGAATATGGGAGGAGAGGAGAGAAGTGAAGATGAGAGGAGGAGAGAAGAAAAAATGAGAGACGAGAGAAGAGAGGAGAAAAGATGAGAGAAGAAGAGAAAATGAGAGGATAAGACAAAAGAATAGAAGAGAAGATGACAGAAGACAAGAGAAAATGAAAGATGAGAGAAGAGAGGAGAAAATAAGATGAGAGAAAATGAGAGGAGAGGAGAGAAGAGGAGAGAAGAGAAAAGAATAGAAGAGAAGATGACAGAAGACAAGAAAAAATGAGAGATGAGAGAAAAGAGGAGAAAATAAGATGAGAGGAGAGGAGAGGAGAGAAGAGAAAAGAAGAGAATAGAAGAGAAGTGATGAGAGAAGACAAGAGAAAATGAGAGATGAGAGAAGAGAGGAGAAAAAAGATGAGAGAAGATGAGAGAAAATGAGAGGAGAGGAGAGAAGAGAAAAGAAGAAAATAGAAGAGAAGTGATTACAGAAGACAAGAAAAAATGAGAGGAGATGAGAGAAGACGAGAAATGAGAGATGATAAGAGAAATGAGATGATGAGAGATGAGAGAAGAAAAGATGAAAGAAGAGAATAGACAAGAAGAGAAGAGGAGAGAAAATGGGAGATGAGAAAAAATGAGAGAAGAGACCAGAAAATGAGAGAAGAGGAGAGAAGAGAAGAGAAGAGAAGAGAAAATGAGAGAAGAGAGGAGAGAAGAGAAAAGAAGAGAATAGAAGAGAAAAAATGAGAGAAGAGAACAGAAAATGAGAGAAGAGGAGAGAAAATGAGAGAAGAGAAAATGAGAGAAGAGAAGAGAAGTGATGAGAGAAGACAAGAGAAAATGAGAGATGAGAGAAGAGAGGAGAAAAAAGATGAGAGAAAATGAGAGAAAATGAGAGGAGAGGAGAGAAGAGAAAAGAAGAAAATAGAAGAGAAGTGATGACAGAAGACAAGAGAAAATGAGAGGAGATGAGAGAAGACGAGAAATGAGAGATGATAAGAGAAATGAGATGATGAGAGATGAGAGAAGAAAAGATGAAAGAAGAGAATAGACAAGAAGAGAAGAGGAGAGAAAATGGGAGATGAGAAAAAATGAGAGAAGAGAACAGAAAATGAGAGAAGAGGAGAGAAGAGAAGAGAAGAGAAAATGAGAGAAGAGAAGAGAAAATGAGAGAAGAGAAAATGAGAGAAGAGAAGAGAAGTGATGAGAGAAGACAAGAGAAAATGAGAGATGAGAGAAGAGAGGAGAAAGGAGATGAGAGAAGACGAGAAATGAGAGATGATAAGAGAAATGAGATGATGAGAGATGAGAGAAGAAAAGATGAAAGAAGAGAATAGACAAGAAGAGAAGAGGAGAGAAAATGAGAGAAGAGGAGAGAAAATGGGAGATGAGAAAAAAGGTGACCACAAGGTGTCTTTGTCCTGGACTCACTACTATTGATGCTGGCCTTTTTAAATTATTTAATTATTCTGTCAACAAATGCAGCAAATCTTCTCCAATAATACCAAAAGTACCAATAGGCTGCATTAACAGTGGGCTGAGTGAACAGTAATAATAAAATCTTTGCTACAAAACAACAAGAATTAAACATTAAATTTGATTACTAAGCCAAATCATTATAAAGATGTTATAAAGGCAGAAATGAAGACATTTTTGAAATGACATTGTTGTAAACTTTTGGATACCAGGATAACCAAGAATGTGTTAAACAAGTCAGCACTCACCACCAACAGAGCAAACAGAATGACCCCACAGCTCCATACATCTGCTTTCCTCCCATCATATTTCTCCCCCTGAGAGAGAATAATCAGTATGAGAGAGAGAGAGAAAGAAAGAGAGACAGAGAGAGAGACAGAGAGAGAAAGAAAGAGAGAGAGAGAGTATGA